>NW_021027923.1:13723-30853 GCF_004153795.1 Camellia sinensis
TTTTATATGTATTTTGCAAAATTTATAATTTATTCAAACTTTTAACATTACAAAATCAATATTTAAGTTTTGTCAAATATGCCATAAATGTAATCATTAATTTCGAATTGCTTCCATATAAGTGGCACATAAATTTGTCTTTTTTCGAACCCATAAAATTTACTTCATTGTATTTTAAATCGTTAAGTACAAAATCAATAATTACAGTTTTTCTGTTATTATGTTATGATTAAATGAGATTTTGATATGGATGATCTAATATTTTAGTTGTACAAGCTTCATGGCACATGTACCTGAGGAGGTTCCACTATTCAGACAGGCACATCGGGCTGACAGTATATGAGAGCGTCCGGTATGCAATAACGTTTGTTGGACTTTACGCTTACAATTAAAATACATTGCATTTTGTTGTATATTTCGTGATAATGCTATTATTTAAACTGGTCATTCTGTTGTGTAGGATGAGGTACGCACTGTGTTGACATGCCGTCAGGCAGATTCTGGATTGTGGGAGCATCCGTTGAACCATAGAGTCTTGCAGTATGTAGTACGCACGGGATTCTATGGTGTGTATCGTATCGGGCACATTTGACTGGACTACGCACTCATCACTGCTCTCGTCGAGAGGTGGCGCACAGAGACTCATACATTCCATTTCCCGATCGGGAAGGCCACCGTCACATTGCAGGATATATCCGTCCTATATGGTCTTCAGATTGATGGCCGAGCAATTACTGGAGTTGACCCATCTTTCGCAACAGAGCTGTGGATAGCCCTATGTGCTGAGCTATTGGGAGTAGCACCTACACCAGCAGATTTACAGGCAGGTAGACTGAAGGTCAGGTGGCTGGCCGAGCAGTTTGCTCATCTTCCAGATCATGCTCCAGATGAGTTGGTACAGCAGCATACCCGAGCATATATTCTATGGCTTATTGGGGGGGTGTTTCTCCCTGATAAGTCACAGAACCTGCTCAAGCTGATGTACTTGCCACTGCTGAGAGACATTGACGAGATTGGACAGTACAGCTGGGGTAGCGCGGCTCTGGCATGCTTGTATAGAATGCTATGTCGAGCAGCTCAGGTGGGTACGAGGGAGATTGGAGGACCACCTGTGTTGCTATAGGTTAGTAAGAATTTTATTACATGTCAATTCATATTGTATGCCATATATCAGTATTGTAATTGTGTTCAAACTATTGTAGATTTGGGCATGAGAGAGATTGATTCGCATTGCCCCGTCTAGGTGGCAATTGGTTGGTCCTGGTGAGCTTCCTATGGGTGAAGGGGACATGCAGTTGCCCCCTGGACTGCGAGGTAGTCGGTGGAGGGTTGACATGGGCCACGAGGTCGTCTCGACCCACGTAGTGGTAGTTTATAGAGACCAGCTGGACCGGATGATCGAGGGCGAGGTATGAAATTTTTCGATTGCATTTTAGTTGTCTTCTTCATTGTATATGTTTTGAGTTCACGAGCAAAATTTAATTTATTTGTCGTCATTGTAGTTTATTTGGCAGCCTTACGCTGGGGTCCTCGGTACGCTCCCTGACTACTGTCGACTGGGTCAGGAGATATGGATAGCGAAAGTGCCACTTCTTTGTTTTGACTTGGTTGAGTGGCATCTCCCCCATCGTGTCCTCCGACAGTTTGGTCCGGTCCAGTCCGTGCCAGATCGGTTCGACACTGAGTGGCAAGTGCACGTCACTGATAGGCGTGGCCGAGCTGGCACTGACTGGCATCTGTTTTATATGCCATATATACAGTTGTGGGATGCCCGTCGGGACAATATTGTACAGGCTGACTACAGCGATGAAGTGATCCCCTCTTCCGACCCTTATATGTTGTGGTATCGGCGACATACACACTTACTAGTCGGGAATTCGAGCCACGTGTCTGAGTCTGGATATCAGGGAGTTGGGCCTTATCTTGAGGCATTAGTGAGTATCATATTATGTGTCAGATAATTATTAAAATCATACTTGATTTACTTTCAGTCAACTGTAGCCTAATAATACGTCTGAATGTTTGTTCAGGTGGCTGGAGCTGGGAGGTCGTATCACTTGGCTGAGGATGCCCATTTCAGACATGATGGACAGCATGCCTTGCAGGCCGTTGCAAAGATCCGAGAGTTATTGTACCAGGCATTCTAGGTTGCCCATCGGGGAGATCGTCTGCATTACGGCCACTACGGTGTACACAGTTCAGCAGCTGCTCCAGACACATCAGCGCCGTCCACGTTAGCGCCTTCCACTTCAGCGCCTTCGACATCAATCACCCCACCACATACTACCCCATACATATCTGGCATACCTTATGTGCCTGACCCTGATTGGACACCGCCCCGATACATGCATGATGTTGTTACCCCATCCACCCAGTTACCACCACCAGATAGTTCGACCGCGACCACGAGTACACTTGATGCAGTTCTCACTGACATCTCCCACGTTGACGATGAGGCCCATATTGAGCCCCCGCCTAGAGCGTGCTGGAGAGGCCGAGGTTTTGGTCGTGGCAGACGTCGCGGTCGAGGTCGGGGTGCGGGCAGAGGCAGAGGCAGATGTTAAGGTCCAGCTGCAGATCGTGATACAGTTGCACCAGATGATGGAGTTTTACAGCTCACAGTAGTATCTGATCTTCGGCCACAGACAGGATCAGGGGCAGCACATGCAGTAGAGGGGGGTCACACTCACAGGCTCCACAGAATACGCATTTACGATTGGGGGAGCCAGATATTCAGAGAGTCTACCGCAGGAGACCGAGGAGGGAGGTCCACGGTCGGGGTTGTGGGATTGGGGGCAGGTTAGGGCATTAGCGGGTGTGATATGGAGTGTATAGTTTATTTTATTTATAGCTTTGTTATAGTTTTGTAAATCAAACTTGTACAGATGATGTAAATGTATCATACTTATTTATTCCAAAAATATAATTTTACAATTTTTTATTCTTACTTGTTTTGATGATTTCCATAAAAATGAAAAGGAAAACAGAAAAAAAAGGATAAGAATTGATAGGATTTTATTAACGAGGGAGATTGGAGGACCGCTTGTGTTGCTACAGGTTAGTAAAAATTTTATACAAAAAAAATCTGGGAAAAAAATGTAAACATTGCATAATGGATAGTTGTGGGGAGAAATATAAATAAAAAGGAAACAAAATAAATATCTAAACAAACACATAATTTTGTTTTCCCTTTTCTTTCACTTTTTTGAATGATTGCCTTCACTGTCTTTTTTTCATGTACAAACCAATGATAATCAAACAAAATGTAGGCATATATATTTCTTGTTCATCTAGCTTAAACGTGTATTTCAACTATTTGTTATATGAACCTGTAGTTCATTAAGTATCATTATTATATTCCACATCAATAATGCATGAAATCATGAAAGTCTAGTTCAAGTAGCGTTCTTCAAAATAACAATAACGGATAGAAAGTAAAGGTAGAATTACAAGAACTATTCGAAAACAATTGAAATATCTCCCTTCATTGATAAGTCGTGGATAAGCATTACAAATTGCATGCATTACAGAAATGGTTTGGTCGTTCATCCAAACAATTTCATTAATTATCATCATCATCTGACATCTCAATATCAGATTCATACATAACATCCATGCTCCAGGCGAAGTACTGGTGTGCATCATCTATTAACCCATCTTCGGCACGCTCATTTGCGGTCTTCATTAGTCCGGACCTTTGCAAACGTTGGGTCATGCGATTAACCTCGTCGCGGATACGATGCAATGCCCTTGGCAACAACTGTGGAGTGTCAGTTGGTATAAGCATGGCTAACCGGCGAGGAATTTTAAGATTAACTTCACGACATAGCTCAACGAGAACGTTTGCTCGAGTTTTGGGAAATTCCCACTCAGCTCTCATGGTATTGACGGTGGCACGCGAGTAACGCAAATTTGGATTTAATGGGTATTCAAATTCATCTCCATTTGCAACCCAATAGTGACCCATTGCTAAATATAGATCAACCACCGTATATCTCATGATGATATCGCTCGAAATAGCTGTAAAACTTTTGTTGTGGTATGATGCGATATTTATACCATATATACACATGGTAGCTGTATGTATGAAATTATTGTAAACAACTATGCATCAGAGTTGTCACGTCAACTTTTATGACCTGAACAACTATGCATCAACTTGATAGGAGTTGTCACTTCGACTTTTATAAATTGCGTAATTTATTGTTATTTCAAAACAAAAAGTAAAAACATAAAAAAAAGTAAAAACGAATGAATTAGTCAAATTGCTTAAAATATTTAAAAAAATCAGTAAAAACTTTGGAAAAAAAAAAACACAAAAATTAAGAAAGTAGAATTTTCTGAAAAATATTTTATGAAAAATGAAAAGAACCAAGCTGATCAACCGACTAAACGTCTGAATTAGTCAAATTTCTATGCCTGGAATTTTTTTAAAAAAATAAATGTGAAATTACAATTTAAAAATCTTTAAAATATTTTTAAATTTTTTGAAATATTTTTTCACAAATTTGTTTTACTTTTTAGGTATATTGACATATTTATTAATTTATTGTTATTTTGTTATGACACCCCCTCAAAATTTTAATGAATTGCATAATTCACAAGGGCACAGTAGGTATGGTACGATAATAAATTGTAGCTCGGCTCAGTGATACGTCCAACATTTCTCAGTGATGCTCGCCAGTGACTTGAACAGAGGTAATAATTTGGATGCTTTGTTTTTTCCTCAAATGCTATGTGACTTTGTGCAACGATACAGTGATGAATCTGACTTTGTGCAGCGATGCAGTGCTGCATGTGATTTTGTGCAGTGATGCATGTCACTTTATGCAGTGATACAGTAATGCATGTGACTTTTTGACTTTGCCATGCTTATATAGTTTGTGACTTTTTTCCTCACATTACGTGATGCATGTGACTTTCTGCAGCGCAAATAAATGCTTTCTTTTTTTCTCACATTTCAGAATTAATCTAAGTCACATCAATACGACCACATGGCAATAGTGTTGATAAACAATTATGTGATGGACTGAAGGAGTAAAGTGTAATTTACCGAATATAAAAAGAAGCAGAAAATGCAAAGAGGAGAAAATGGGATGACTGTGAAGTTCATTAAGTGAAAATAAAATAAAATATAGGCTGCAAAGTTCCAATCGTGTTTACATATCAGGTGACCATTTTATTATTTCGGTGAAAAAAACAACGATAGTTTTGCAGGTCGAAGTGAGTTGGACGATTGTGTATTTACTTGCACGTTGTTTCATAGTTGTTTATGAAGAATATTACTTTAAAACAAAGAAAATTTAAGCATTTAATTTCATTTATAATTTGTTGAAAACACCAATTTGTACTGAAATCGTCAATTCCAAGTGACTACTTATGTACTAAAAAAGTAAGCATGAAAAAATAGTTTCATGTGGCGATGTGACAACTCACTGCATGTTGTTTTATTTGACAACTCACTGCTCGAATATGAAAGGATTGCATTGTCATCCTCTGGCCTACAATTATGATTTTATCTGACAACCACGTCCGTGACTACATCACAGGTACACAAAGTCACGGCTACTCAGTTCCATAGTGCCCCAGCATGCATTATCGTCACTAGATCATCTCTAGTTAACCCTCAGTATGATGTCTATAAATAGCGACACCCCCAGTATGATGTTTGTTCAAGTCATAACAATAGTAATATATCTACAATTACTATTATTATTCGTTTGTTTATTTTATGAACAATGTCTTCAAGAGGTTTAGGAAGTTCACGCTGGCAAAGAAATCCGAAAGTGTGGCTGCTACCTCCATGTACTTATGACTACAAGAGTGAAAACTACTCGAGCCTGAAGGATTATTATGCTGGTATCCGAGTAGAATGGGCATTCAGGGTAACGGAGTAAGAAGGATTGTTTAATGATCTACGTAACTTTGGGGCACCGGTACCTCATCGTCGTTCATTGACCATGGCTAGACGAAATGTGAGTGACTATGAAAAAGCAGTTAGCAGAATTAAGAAGGAGAACAACAGAATGTTGATGCGGAGATATCGACATTTCACGCTTCAGCTAGCCACCGAAATGGCAAAAGCAAGCAACAGAGATTTGACAGTAATTGAGCGAAATAATGTTTTAAACAATGAAAAATATCTCTCTGACTACTACATGTCCAATGAGGAATGGGAAATCAAACACCTTTATCTTTCATATATGTTTGTATGTTGTCTCATATCTTCGTTACTGGAGTGTAAGACAATGTTGTTGTTCATCTAACGTATGGATGTATTTCAAGTATTTGTTTTATGAACCTGAAATTTATGAAATAACTACATTTATAATTGCACATTTATTAGTTCATGACTTTCTTTATTAAATTGCAATGAGTTAATGAATGTTCTGGATTAATGAATGGATTAATATATGTTGAATTATGTGAATACTTAAAACACATAAAACATAATAGGTAGCTCGGTGAAAAGCTTCCCTTGACTAGGGCTCGTGAAATAGGGATCCTGTACATAAAGAATGTCAATCTCCATCAGGAAAGAAGAAAGAGCCGCCTTCCAATTCCTGGAAGTCCAGTCAAAATGATGACTCTAGTAAGGAATGGGGGGTTGATAGATATCTAAACTTGGGGGGCTGGACAAACAAGCTCAAAGCCAAGTGGTTGGTCCAGTTGGGGGACTAATAAAGTTCATACAAACGAACTACCGCTTTCAACAACACATAAAACAAAACAGGTAGCTCGGTGAAAAGCTTCCCTTAACTGGGGCTCGTGAAATAGGGATCCTGTACGAAAAGAATTTCAATCTCCATCAGAAAAGAAGAAAGAGTCGCCTTCCAATTCCTGGAAGTCCAGTCAAAATGATGACTCTAGTAAGGAATGGGGGGTTAACAGATAACTAAACTTGGGGGGCTAGACAAACAAGCTCAAAGCCAAGTGGTTAGTCCAATTGGGGGACTAATAAAGTTCATACAAACGACATACAAACGAACTACCGCCTTCAACAACACATAAAACAAAACAGGTAGCTTGGTGAAAAGCTTCCCTTAACTGGGGCTCGTGAAATAGGGATCCTGTACGTAAAGAATTTCAATCTCCATGAGAAAAGAAGAAAGAGTCGCCTTTCAATTCCTGGAAGTCCAGTCAAAATGATGACTCTGGTAAGGAATGGGGGGTTGACAGATAACTAAACTTGGGGGGCTGGACAAACAAGCTCAAAGCCAAGTGGTTGGTCCAGTTGGGGAACTAAATTTAAAACCCAATTGGTTTTACTTGATTTGCTTGCCAAAATCAATATTTACAATTAATTATACACAAACAAATTGTTTTCTGTGCCTTTTTTAAGAAATTGACGATTCTCTTAGTATAGAATAGCAATCAACGCAAGGCCAAAAATGTAAGAAACTTGACTTGTACCCAAATGACAACAAATAATTCAAATAGTCATACTTTTGAATGAAATACACGAACGTTTGGTCGTAACAACGAATGATGCATAGTTAAGTGAAACACAACATTGCCTACATAAGCTTCATTTTTTATTACAGTCTCAATTCAGAAAGTCACATGGCAACAGTGAATTCACTGATTTACCTTACAGTGAACATGCCATTATTTTGTCCGTATATGCAGATGGATTGTCAAGTCATGTGACTTAGTGTACATGCTTTGGTTTTCTCGATTTTTTGCTCGATTTTTTATTACAGTGATAACTCATTTCTTATTAATATATGTGGGATTCTCAATTCAGAAAGTCACATGGCAACAGTGAATTCACTGATTTACCTTACAGTGAGTATGCCCTTATTTTCTCGGTATATGCAGATAAATTGTCAAGTCATGTGACTTGGTGCATAGGCTTTGGTTTTCTCGATTTTTTGCTCGATTTTTTTATTACAGTGACAACTCAACACCAATTTGATATATGTGGGATTCTCAATTCATAAAGTCACATGGTAACAATGAATTCACTGATTTACCTTACAGTGAGCATGCCCTTATTTTCTCGGTATATGCAGATGGATTGTCAAGTCATGTGACTTGGTGCACAGGCTTTGATTTTCTCGATTTTTTGCTCGATTTTTTTATTACAGTGACAATTCATCTCTTATTGATATATGTGGGATTCTCAATTCATAAAGTCACATGGCAACAGTGAATTTACTGATTTACCTTACAGTGAGCATGCCCTTATTTTGTCGGTATATGCAGATGAATTGTCAAGTCATGTGACTTGGTGCACAGGCTTTGGTTTTATCGATTTTTTGCTCGATTTTTTTATTACAGCGATTCTCAATTCAGAAAGTCACATGCCAACAGTGAATTAACTTATTTTACAGTGAGCATGCCCTTACTTTGTCGATATATGCAGATGGATTGTCAAGTCACGTGACTTGATACACAATATTTGCTTTTCTCTGTTTTTTTCATTCTAGTGACAACTCATACCTTGTTCGTATATGTGGGATTGTCATGCAGGGGCATCTTTCTAAAGCTATTCATAACCAACTATATAAACGACTAAAGGTGAAGACACAACCTTACAACTCATTTCGCCCTACGAAATTATCATTTATTTGTTTTAAAAAATTAGCATGGCTACATGGTTCATAGGAGGGAGTGGGAATCACAGAGGTGGTAGGAACTTGCAAAGGGGTGACAGTTCACGATGAGGAGGGGGAAGGGGACGTGGCGATGCTGAAGACGATTCATGGGAGGGAGTGGGAATACCTATTTTAGATTATGCTTGTGGTTATCGTGATAGGTTTGGGAAGCGACATTTTTTGATGCCCAAGTATTATCCAGTTCAAGGAGGTTCATGTATGGATCCATCAAATAACCAAACAGGATATGGTTTAGCAGACGCTAGACTTCTGAAGTGGCCCGCACTATTTTATAGAGCGAGTGCAAATAGAAAGATTATGTCGGGAAAATCGACTGAAGGTGCCAAAAGCACGTTTTGTTGAGATCCAAAAGGAAGATCCTGATAATGTTGATCGACTATGTGAAAGACTACAACGTGAGATTTCTCAAATGCGCCGTAGGTTAGCCCGCGATATGCAGCTATACATAGTTAAGAAGGATGCCCAGAACAACAGAACAGAACCAAATGTTGCGGCTATCAAGGGTATCATGGAGGATCCTGAGCTTGTCTCTGACACTAAGCTTTCGGATTATTCAGACTCTGAGCCACCTATCGATTTAAGCGCGAATTAGGTGTTAATGTCTACACTTCGGCAATATTAGGTCATGCATTAATATGTAATGTCTGTGTTAGACTACGTGTTTCCGTAATGAGTTTGTCAGATTGTCTGGCTAATATTTGTCTATCTAACTGTTATATTTATGTATGTATTGTGTGTTCAGTTCATGGTGTCCAGAATGTATTGTTGTCGGAGACTTATGTCTATACTACCTATGTATTTTTGTGGGAGACTTATGTGTTTTTTCCTCAAGGTTTTCTGAATTACATTATCATCTTCTAACCCAAAACAAAGACAACAGAAAAAAAATTATTTAAATGAAAACGGTTTTAGTAAAGCTAAAACAAATTTCTGAATAACACCTTCTAACCCAAAACAAAGACAAGAGAAAAAAATAAAAAATAAAAAACTTTACATGAAAACGGCTTTAGTAAAGCGAAAAGAAATTTCTGAATTACATTATCACCTTCTAACCCAAAACAAAGACAAAAAAAATATATGTATATATATTTAAATGAAAACGGCTTTATTAAAGCCCAAACAAATTATTAAATAACACCTTCTAACCCAAAACAAAGAGAAAATAAAATTAAAAAAAATTTACATCAAAACGGCTTTACTAAAGCTCAAAAAATTTATGAATTACATTATCACCTTCTAACCCAAAACAAACACAAGAAAAAACAAAATAAATTTACTTTAGTAAAGCCAAAAAAAAATTCTGAATTACACATTCTAATCCAAAATAAAGACAAAAGAAAAGAAAAAAAAATTAACATGAGAACGGTTTTAGTAAAACAATTTTAACCCAAAAAATTATTCTGACATACATTATCACCAAAACAATGACAACAGAAACAAAAAAGAAAAAAAAAAAACCAAAAAAAAAAAAATTCTTCTTCAGAGTTCAGTTAAACTGAAACTAAATAATTGGTGTATTTATGTAAAAAGCGTGGTTCACAAACACGTTTTCGCAAGAAAATTTTTTTTGCCAAAAAACCTGGTTCATAACCATGTTTTCAGAAGAAAAAAAATTTAAGCTAAAAGTGTGGTTCATAACCACGATTTCAGAAGAAATTTTTTTTTTGGTTAAAAACATGGTTCACAACCGTGCTTTCAGAAGAAAAAAAATTTAAGTTAAAAGTATAGTTCAGAATAGCGATTTCAGAAGAAAAAAAAATTAATTAAAAACGCCTTTTGTAACCGCGCTTTATTAATTAAAATCGCATTTTGTAACCACACTTTTAAGACTTCCCAATTTTTACGCGAGATAGGCACACAGACGTTGAAAACGTGGTTGTGAACTACGTTTTAGCCTATTTTAAAAATTCTTTTCAAACTAGGCTTAGTTTGAGAATTGAATTGATAATTTGACTTATTTATGAAAATGGCCCTAGGAATTGGTTGGGATTAGTGGTTTCACACGGCTCTTCTCACTTTTATGTCATGTCTCATTGAATTCAGCTCTTGCTCCCTCTTTAGACTTTTATTAGAAGGCTCTATCTTTAGAGAAATTTTTTTTTCTCCTAAAATAATGACAGTTGGTGATTTCGGATTGGCTTATTTAGTAATTTTTTTAATTAAAAAATATATAAAAAATTAAAGGGTAAATTACATTTACCTCCCCTGAGGTTTCTGACAAATACAGGGACCTCCCCTGTGGTTTGAATAGTTACAGTAACCTCCCCTACTTTACCTGACAATGTCAAGATTCTCCCAAAATTTGACCGCCGTTTATGCACCTAGCCGACCCTGCTGATGTCATCAACTGTAAACACAAAAATACCTAAAATGCCCTCAAGTGCCTATAATGCCTATAATGTAAATACTAAAGTGCCCAATGTAAACACTTAATTTTATTTTTTTATTTTAAATATATATTTTTTATTTAAATATTTTATTTTATTTTGTAAATATTTTAATTTTTTAATTTTAAGATTTTAAACTCAAAATACAATTTCAGACTCAAATCGTAACTAAACACATAACTCAAAACTCAATTCAAAAATTATTTTCAAACCTCATAACCAAACACATAACTCAAAACTCCACATTATTTTCAAAACTCTACACTCAAATCATAACAAAACACATAACAAAAAAATTAAAATATTTAAAAATATATTTATAAAATAAAATATTTAAAATAAAAAAAAATATATTTACATAAGTTTGTATTTTTTTAGTTTGTTGCCTTGGTTATGCAGTTTTGCAAATAATTTTTGGAGACCAAGCAAAACCAGTAAAAACTCAATCAAAGATTATTTCAAATTTACCAATTAATACATCGAAACTTACACTATTTTCGAAACCTATTTTAGATCTATGAGTTTTGAAAGATTTTTTGGAAATATTAATTGAATTGTAAATTCTAAAGAAAACTCAAACACGTTCTAAAAGGACGTTTTTATTGGACTCAAACTCAATCTCAAATATCAAAAGATCAAAAGCCAAGATTTAATTTCAATTTCAGGGGTCAACCATTTCCATAACTCATTGAAGGAAAAGAATGAGTAAATTATATTTTATTTTAAAATTATTTTTAGCAGTCATTGTTTGAGTGTGGAGTTGTATTTTTGAGTTATGAGTTTTGAAAAGAAAAAATTTATTTTGTTATAAGTTTTGAAATTTTTCGAATTTATTTTTTTAGGGTAAATATTTTATAGTTTAAATATTTTTTATTTATTTTAATGTGCATTATATTTCATACATTTATGTGTTGTATTTTTTAATATTTTAAATATATTTTTTAAATATTAAATTTTTTTTAAAAAATTATTTTTTATTTTAAATGTGTCATTTTTAATATAAATATTTTTAAATTATTTTATTTTATGGTTGTGTTGGTCAAAGCAAAAGGTTTTTTTGTCTTTTACTTTATGGCAGTGATGTTTGTCTTGAAGAAAAGGGTTTTTCGTCTTTTTGCAGGCACAAGCAAGGGTAATATGGTCCTTTTATATAAAATACTAACGTCGTTTGTGCAAAATAGACAGAATGGGGGAATCTTGACATTGTCAGGTAAAGTAAGGGAGGTTACTGTAATTATTCAAACCACAGGGGAGGTCCCTGTATTTGTCAGAAACCTCAGGGAAGGTAAATGTAATTTACCCAAAATTAAAAAGTGATATAATAATTTATAATAAATAAATAAATAAATAAGTGTATTTATTTAGTGCATTGTCAAATTAGTCTGTAATATTTTAACTTAATATTAATTAATTAAAATAGTAAAATTTAAATTTTTTATTATTAATTTTTTTTATTAGATTGGTAAGAAATAAATTAACAAATATTAAGTAATAAATGGTGAACAACAATGCTTTAAGATGACATGTCCCTCTGTTGACAATTCAAATGTCAATCATGTATACTCGGCCGAATGTGATTGGATAATGCAACAATAAAAATGAAAGTGTAGACCAGACCATTAAAGTCTCATTTTGACTTTCCAAACAAGGATGTGATAGTGTCACAACCTCCTTTGTCTTTTCCAGGACCATTTTCTAATATTTTATTGTTTTCTTCAATTTGCTTTATGTTCTCTTTTTTGAGATTGGCCTCAATCATCTCCCTCCCACTGTACCTTTGTCGACATTGATAAGTCATTTACGCAGGGTTTGATTCATTAGGATAAATTAAAATAGAAGGATCATCTCATTAAAATATTTATTTATTCACTTTTATAATATTAGTACAAACTCAATTCGTATATTCGCTTTATTCTTTTATTAAAGGATGGACTTAGAAGTAGGAGTGCTTGCAAATTGATTTTTGACGATTCAGTTTGTGGTTTGAACTTATTTATATGTCTGTGATTGGAAAAAAAATTGAATCTATAATCACTCATAATGTGAATTATAGTTTGTGCGAATAAGATTCACGGATATGTAGACAGTTCACAGATTGAACTTTTTTCTTTAAAAAAATTATTTTTTGACTTGTTTTTTTTCCATTTTTTAAATGTTTTTTATTGTGGGAGATTTAACATGTTCCTCTATTAAAACTAGATTACAAAAAATTAGATTGAAAATTAAATAAAAACTAACATTAAAAAAAAAATCACATATCTAAATTTGTAAAAAATTAAAAAATTTCAATTAACTAATAAGTATTTCATACAAGGCAGTGTGATATTATTATAATATTATAATGTTAGCCTACAGGTTCGATAATCAGATTAAAGTAAGTAAGAGAAGAGAAAATTAATGTTACATATTTACAAAACTTACAAGAAAATTTGATGGTCCAAATTTAAAAATAATAATAATAAAAATCGCATACAGATGCGGGCGAGTAAATGCAGGTGCAGATAAAACTCGCGATCCGCTACAACCTGCAAAACATAAAAATTCTAAACCGCATCCAACCCTAACAATTCTACAAAGCTGCCCAAATAGGCACGAGTGGATCAAATTTGACAGTTTTTGCAGGTCGAATAACCCTAAGCCCAATCCTACTTAAAAGCACAAAAATTATTAAACGTTATGAGAACATTACTTGATTGTGTATCTAACTAATCATGTTTTGTCATTTTTTTATATTGTTTCTATTTTTTTGAATCATGTAAATACATTGCCACCTTAAAATTTCTAGAAGATCAAATAATTGGGGTTAGAGGGAGCAATAACCTCCATACAATTTCAAAAACACCATATATTATAATAGTATTAACTATAATTACCTACAAATTATAGAGGCTCGCCCCCTTTCTTCACATATTTTATCCTCTCAAGATTTTAAAACAAATTTAAGCGAGTGCCATTTTATATATATGAAACATGAAATCAAAAAATAAAATTGAAAAACAAAGGGGGACAAAATATAGGGTAAATTATCAATAAGTCTTAATAGTTAAATTTAATTTTCATAAAGTCTTATTGAAAATAAGTTCTAGTAAAATTGTTGCTAAAAATAATTTTTTGTAACAATTTTTTGTATGTGTCGATAAAAATTAACAATTAGTGACTTTTTTTTATCATGACTTTTGTAAATTGTTTCTAAAACTTATAATTAGTGATATTTTCCTGTGATGAATTTTTTAAATTATCGCTGAAAGTTAACAATTAATAACATTTTTTTGTGACAATTTTTTAAACTATCGCTAAAACTTAAAATTAGTGATATTTTTTTGTGACAAAAATTTCAAACTGTTACTAAAAATTAACATTTAGTAACATTTTATAATAGTATTTGATGAAAAACATCATTAATTTCATAAAACTTATTAGACAATAAATCCACCTATTAGATCTTATACATAAGTCCTCTCAAAATATAATAAAGAAATTAATTTTTTATACTAATTCCAATTATAAGCCAGAGTTTGTAAATAATAGAATAAGGTATTAGATAGTAACTTAATCAAAACCTTATATGAAATTTTAAAATCAATTTGATCATAGAAATTTTTAATAACATGAAAGAGTATCGAACACAATAATTTAAGATATCTTACTTTAATATATAGATTGTTTTATAATTATAACTAAATATAAATATAAAAAAATATGTTAATTATATATATTTTCATTTTATTTTTACTTTTTATACTAATAGAAAATGATATTTGTCTCTCTCCCTCCATTCACGCCTCTCTTTCAGTTATTTTTTTCCCTCTTTTTCCATGCCCTTACCTACGCCAGTTGCCTCTCTCTCCTCACTCGCTGTCTCTATCTCTATGAGTCTGACTCGTTGCATGTCCAAATTGAAGGCAATTCTATGAAATTTGAAGGTAATGCTTTATCTCTCACTTTCACCATAATTAATTGATTAAACCTAATTTTAATGATAAATTTTGTGCTATTTGTATCATTTTTATATGTTAATTATTTTTTTTGATGAAATTCCTAAACAAAAATCATTATTTTAGTCCAAACATGGGTTACAATCCATTTTATTGTTTTAGATAGGATGCAACTCTAGAGTGTTTTGGAAAGATGGGTGAAAGTTATATTTTGACTTTTTTGTGAAAGAGAAAAATAGATTAAAAGTTAGAAGGTAACTTTTAATTCACTTCCCAAAATAGGCTTCTATAGTGTAGGGTGCTCCTCCATAGTGTGTACAAGGTGCAACCCCAACATGTACATGATGCAAGTACATCGTGTGTATGGCGCAATTATATGCGGTGTAAAGAGTGATCAAATTAGTTCAAAAAATAATAAATAAAAATAAATAAAGGAGTGTTCAAATTTAATCAAGTTATTTTATTTTTCGAAAACTATTGTAATATTTGTGGGTGCTTTTTTGTTTTTTGCTTTTGTTTTTTTGAAGTTAATGCCATGTTTATGCATAGGTGCAACTCCATCTTATGTAGAAAGAGTCTTCAACTTTAATCAAACCATTTTATTTATTTATTTATTTTTGAAAGTTTCATCGTAATGTTTGTGAACTTTTAATTAAACCATTTTATTTTTTGATTACTTGATATTAAATGTTTTTGAGTAATTTAGCACTTATTTTGAAAGTATGATTTTGTGTTATAAATGGTATTTTTTTTTTTTGTGGTTATAAATCCTATTATATATATATATATATATATGCACATCTCATAAGATTTAGTTTTAATAATTTTTTCCATTGTCTTAGTTTTAAAAATCCCTAGTTATCATGTCAATTAGAGTTGTGGGTTCATTCATTTTAAATATCTTTCTGTTATAATTTTTTTTTGAATTGATTGTTTCATGATGTGTGTTTTTCTAGTGGTCATGGTGTATGTATACCCAAGGAGGACATTGCCAAATTATGTGCACACTAAGGTCTCGTTTAAGAACATGTTTTTTTAATAATTTTTTTAATTTTTTAGCTAAAATATGATGTAAAAAAAATTAGTATGTTTGAGATGACTTTTTAATTTTTTACGAAAATATATGTAAAAAGTAAAGAGAAAAGAGAATTTTTGATTTTTTGGTATAGATTATTGACATTTTAGTGACTTTTTGACTCAAATCACTACTTGCCAAATGAAGCCTAAATAGTTGCATCCTACACAGAGTATACTTACACTCCTACAACATAGGACTTGCACACAACACAAATTATACTTGCACCCCATTAAATTTAAATAAATTTTTATTAAATAGACTTTTCAATAAATAATTTCATTAAAATTTAATACAGTTGTGCCTTCCCTTGTTTTAATTGTAATAATTCCCAATTATCATGTCAATTGGAGTTATAGGTTTTATTTACTTTAATTAACTCTCTGTTGAATTTTTTTTGAGTTGGTTGTTTCATGATGTATGTTTTGTCAGAAGTCATGGTGTATGCATACCCAAAAAGGGCTCATTGCCAAATTTTGTGCACACCAAAACTTGCACCCTACACAAAATATTTTTGCACCCCCATAGCAGAGGACTTGCACACAATGCAGAATATACTTGTATCCTTCAAATTTGTACATAATTACTCACCCCAAATAATTATAGAGGTTGGGGATGCACCCGCTTCCTTTGTCATTGACCTTTTCCTCGCTTTACATCATTTTTTTTTTTATTACAGGAAAATCCTCCCGCAAGTCTAGGGCAGTATCCCTTACAGAGATCACTAAGGTGTCCTGTTATCCATTCCGAATAAGGAGACTACAACCTGGGCACTTGTCCGGACCTTCTAAGACAAGCTCTGCTTAAGTCAAGATTCACGCAGCGGGGGAGCATTGGGCTTGTTGGAATGGTTATAAAATTCTGGATAAAACCAGAATTTTTTCCTAAGTTCGGTCTATTTTTTAGGTGGGCCCCGAGTGTCGATTTACTCGGGTCAAAGTGGTAACGCGTTCTATGCCGCGTTGTGATTCACGTGGTATATTTGGTTGATCAAAACCATTACCGAGTGAATGGGAAATTAAAGCCAAAGTGTGCTCCATGGAAATAAAGTTTTGGTGGAAATTCCTTAAGGTGGTAAATTGGCTTGTCCCACATTGATTTGGTGGGAAGTT
>NW_021027923.1:33611-103315 GCF_004153795.1 Camellia sinensis
AGAGAGATATGTCAAAAAACATAGCATTCCTGGACTCTATAATAGTGTTCACTTTAATATCAGGTATTTCTGAT
Organism: Camellia sinensis; assembly: GCF_004153795.1. NCBI lineage: Eukaryota > Viridiplantae > Streptophyta > Magnoliopsida > Ericales > Theaceae > Camellia > Camellia sinensis. Next base: position 33,686 of record NW_021027923.1, read on the forward strand.
TTATAAAGTCAGAAAACCGAATATGCACTACTATTCTGAGGCATAACCAAAACACACAATCTAATCTGTTTTTGGTCCAATCTTTGTCTTTTTAGGATACAGGTACTTCAACTTTTTGCCAAACACGCCCCACACTTTAAGTATTTGTAGGACGGTGGTCAGATCCTTATCCACAATTCATATAAGGATCGCTTTGGTTTTCCTTGTGGCGGTAAATTCTATTAAGACATAATTACGCAGACAATATTGCTTCTCCCCGCACAAGTTCTAGTTGGTATAACCTGAAACTTTAGTTAAAGCTATGGCAATTCATTCTATTTCTCATTTTAGGGTTCTATTCTTCCTTTTCAGCAATTCGATTTTGGGCTAGTGAGAATAGGGTGCTGTGAAGTTTGTGGTGGAAGATATAAAGAAAATGTATGATGACCAAAAATATTCATATATATGAGGCAATCACATTCACCACAAAAACACTATACAACTTCTAACACATTTTAAAATGGTTTTAACCAAGTATGATTTGCACACCCACCCAAAATACTTCAACTGTATTATAGGTTTGGGGTATGGTTTAAACATTTCTCAGGCTCTATCTTTAATTCTTTCTAAGTAAATAAATATATTAAATATCTTGTTGCATATCATCGCTAAATTGTTTGAAAATACTTTTGCGCTCCTCTAATGTTTGAATAAATTTTTAAATCCACATACATCAGTATGGATTTAAATTCTAGAGGTTTGTCGGTTTTTTTCTTCATACCTGATTTAATATGGATGCCTTAGTTATGTTTTCGCTTTCAACAACGAATTTCACATTTATTGATTAGGATTAATTTTCAAATGCTTTTGGTATATAATATCTAAACGCAATTAATCTCCTAACAGACTAAAGCAAATCACAAAATTCACAATGTCGACTAATCTAACCAAATGCCATAAATTTGAAACATCCAAGAATATAACAAAAGGAATGTGAGTTATATCTTATTCATAGCCAAACTTTCGGTACAACTGCTCAATACATTATATACTTAAAGAGACCTAATCCTACCCCCATGTATCCCATTACGACAACCATACATACCAACTCTTTGTTAAATCAAATTTATCAGCTCAAATACAAGCTAAAACCATTTTTACTTAACAAAGACCCCAGAAACTAAATTCTTCCGGATGTCAGGTACATGCAGTAGTTGTTGAGGGTCAGTTCTTTCCCTGATGTCATCTTCAAAGATTACTTTCCCTTGTCCAGCACAAGTAGAAGTAGAAGAATTTCCCATGAAAAGTGTTGTTCACCATTTGCTGCCTCATTGTAGGTAGTGAACATCTTCTTGTCCGCACAAATGTGACGAGTTGCTCCAGTGTCAACCCACCACTCTTTGGGATTTTCCAACCAAGTTAGCCTCAGACACCAACAGCAGAGAGGTTGATGTCATTCACTCCGTAGAGATGTAATCCAATCTGTTCATTGGCCTGATTGGTGGTCTTCTTACTTGTACTTCCATGATTCTTTTTAGGCGGCGGCAGTCAGAAGCTCGATGTCCAGTTTTGCCACAGTTATAGCATTTTCCTTTGAACTTTCTTGCTACTATCGCCTTGTTTAGGACCATCTCCAGTAAACTTCCTCTTTTTGTTATGTTGGTTTATGAACTTGTTCAACCACATTAGCCTTGGACTCAATGGGATTTTTCCCATTCCTCTTTCAGCCTTTCGTTATCTTCTTCAATTCTTAATCTTACAATCAATTCATCCATAGTCATCTCTTTTCGTTTATGTTTTAAATAATTTTTGAAATCTTTCCAAGCCGGTGGTAACTTTTCCACTAAAAGCTGCGACTTGGAATGACTCGCTAAGAGACAATCCTTCTGAATGAATAATCATGCAAAATTATTTGAAAACTTTGAACTTGAGATATTACCGTTTGGGAGTCTACCATAACAAAGTCTAGAAATTTACCGACGAAAAATTTCTTCGTGCCGGCATCTTCTGTCTTGTATTTCTTCTCCAAAGAATCCCACAATTCTTTTTGCTGTTTTCAGAGGACTGTATACATTATACAGCATATTGTCAAGGCCATTTAGGATGTAGTTTCTGCATAAGAAATCTGAATGTTTCCATGCATCTACAGCGGCAACAACTTGCCGATCACTTTCATCCTCTTTAAGTGCTGGAGCCTCTTCATGGAGAAAACCGGGCCAAATTAAAGTTGTAAGATAGAACAGATCTTCTGGCTGCCATCTCTTAAACTCAGTACCATTAAATTTTTTCCGGTTTTTCCTCCATGATTGATTGGTTACATGAACATGGTTCTGGATAGGGACCGGATGTAGGTGTAACAATAGGAGTAACCACTGCCAGATGCAGTTTCAGTTGTAGTAGCCATAATCTCTGATTACAAAATCAGAAAAAATTAAAACACAAATTAATTTTTAGTTACTAAACCAGAAAAAATTATACAACAAAATAATTTTTTTTCCTTGTTACTAAAACTAGAAAAATAAAATATCACAAGAATTTTCTGTAATACAAAATAATATCTGAATTTTGTTTGGGGAATGACACCAGTATCGTACTACTAGTTGTTGTCAAAGAAAAGAGACAGTATATTACTACTATCTGTCAATAAGCATAAATCACTATTTGTTTTTTCCAACCAGAATATTAATTTGAAACCACAGAAAATTAAATACAATGAAGATACCCAAAAATAGAATCTGTCTTAAGATTGTTTAGCAAATCTTCACTGTATTTAAATTAATTAAATTCTGTTGTGTACTAAACAACAACCAGATAAAAAGAAATAAAGAAAATGAGAGAAATAATGTTTGATTACAAAAATCAAACATGAAATAAAAATAAATAAATAAAAACAGATTTATTTTTGTTACAAAAAAACAAAATTAAATCTGAAATAAATAAACAAATAAACAACACTGAAGTAATTAAATAACTTACTTGATTTAATTTCTTTCGAATTATTTTTCTGATCAAGTCCAGTGTTAAACACTGTGTCCTTAAGACAGATTCGTCCTCTCCACGGTGCTTTCAGAATTCGGACGTCTATCTCCCAGGATGAAATGATCTACCACAAACAATAGCAGCACTACTAATTGTTTGCCTTACGAACACACTAAGTGTTTACACTCTTTCTTTCGGAAATAAATGCAGCAAGATGAAGAATAGAATTAAACAGAGATGAAATACGAAATTTCTGAATGAAAACATCAAATGAGGGTGGTCCTATTTATAGATGTGAAGTGGCTCTTGGATTTGAATTAAACAGGTATGTAACTCTTGGTTTTGAATTGAACAGGTATCATACCTGTTGGGTTTTTGAATTCAAACAGATTTGAATTAATTCAAACAGATAGTAAAACGGGAAGGGCCCTGTTTGGGTGTGCATTAATTCCAAAACAGTTTATTTCTGTTTGAAACCGGGAAGGGCCTGTTTGGATGAACAAAAATCCAAACTAATTTAATTTGAATTCTGGAATTTTATTTTAATAAAAAATAAAAGTAAATTCAAATGTTTTTGGCCCAAAAGATTAGAAGCCCAACCCAACACACACCATGCACCCAAGCCCAAGCCCAGGCCCAGCCCAGCCAGCCCGACCGACGGCGGGCGGCGCGCGTGGTGATTTTTGGGTCAATGGGTCTAGCCCATTTTGCCCATAACCTCTCCCTCTAAAACACTTGGGTACCCCTTGGGGACACCCCAAGTATCTCACCCTAAGCCTTATAAACCCTTTCAAAACCTCCCAACAAATTACTGATATTGTTAGAGAGATGTGTGGACCGATGGCTCAGGGGGTCCAGACTCCTGTGTACAGGAAACCATACCCAGAATGGATAGACAGGGTACATGAATACCCAAGAGGTTTCATGATACCAGATTTTACCCTTTTTATGGGAATGGAAATCAATCAACAGTAGAGCATGTTGCTAGGTTTGCTGCTCAACGCGGTGAATTCACCAATAATGAGTGTAAACACTTAGTGTGTTCGTAAGGCAAACAATTTGTAGTGCTGCTATTGTTTGTGGTAGATCATTTCATCCTGGGAGATAGACGTCCGAATTCTGAAAGCACCGTGGAGAGGACGAATCTGTCTTAAGGACACAGTGTTAAACACTGGACTTGATCAGAAAAATAATTCGAAGAAATTAAATCAAGTAAGTTATTTAATTACTTTCAGTGTTGTTTTTATTTGTTTATTTATTCAGATTTTAATTTTGTTTTTGTAACAAAATAAAATCTGTTTTTATTTATTTATTTTTATTTCATGTTTGATTTTTGTAATCAAACATATTCTCTCATTTTCTTTATTTCTTTTTATTCTGGTTGTTGTTTAGTACACAACAGAATTTAATTAATTTAAATACAGTGAAGATTGCCTAACAGGGCTCACACCAAGTGTTGTGGTAGCAACAACTTGAGGCTAACCTCCTGACCAACTGCACTATACCCAGGAGATTAGCCCAAGGGGTTTTGAACGTGAGACCTAGGATCTTAACTCCCAAACCTTTATCAAGTTGCCAAACACCCTTAGGTTGCTTTACATCACTTCATCCTCATCATTGTTTTTTTTTTTTTTTTTTTTTCTGTCAAGCAAATTGTTCAATCAAAATTATTACACAGTTGTATGTATATATATATATATATAGAGAGAGAGAGAGAGAGAGAGAGAGAGAGAGAGAGAGAGAAGGATATGCAAAGGTCACAAAAAGGAATGAGAGGTAAAATGTAGCAGAGGGAGGGAACGAGTGAAGGGCTGTGTAATGGTTATGGGAGAAGGAGGTGGTGGTGTAATGAAGAGTGAGGGGCTGTGGCGACGATGGATGAACCGAAAGGACAAGGGCAAAATTTAATTTGTGTCTATGTTTTTGACTAGAACATATAGACTTTTGAATATATAATTTAAACTATAATACATTTTTCCCTTTCCTTGTCTTAGTTTCAATAATTTGTAATTATCATGTCAATTAGAGTTTTGGGTCTCATTCATTTTAAATATCTTTATGTTATGAATTTTTTGAATTTGATGTTTTATAATGTGTGTTTTTGTAATGGTCATGGTGTATACATACCTAAAAAGAGGAGATTACCAAATTATGTGCACACCAAATAATTACACCCCCACAGCATAGGAGTTGCATCCAACACAAATTAAACTTACACACCATGAAATTTAATTCAACTTCTGATATAAAATTTACACACCATTATCTTAATTTTTAATACTCCCCAATTATGATGTCAATTGGAGTTGTGGGTTTTATTCATTTAAAATTCTTTCTGATATGATTTTTTTTTTTAATTGGTTTTTTTCGATTTAGTGACCATGGTATAAACATACCCAACATTGCCAAATTATTGGCACACGAAATGCTTGCACCCTATATAGGGTGTACTTACACCCCACAACATAGGACTTGCACCTAATGCAAAATATAGTTGCACCCTTGCAATTTGTATATAATTACTCACATACCTGTTTCACAACCCATAATAACTCACCCCCAAATAGTTATATATAAAGGTTGGGAATGCACTCCCTTCCATTGGCATTGACCTTTTCCTTGCTTTACATCATTTCATCTTTGTCATTTTTTTTGTTTTTTTGTTTTTTGTTTTTTGTTTTCTTTCAGTCAAGTATTACATAGTCATATAGGTCACAAAAATTAAAAAGAGAGGTACAATGTGGCAGAGGGAAGGATGGGAGGGGGAGGGGCTGAGAGGAAAGGAGGTGGTGGAATAGTAAGGAGTGAGTGGTTGTGGCAGCCATGCAGGAAGAGAATGGACAAAGACAAAATTTACCATGTCTATGTTTTTTTACTAAAACATGGACTTTCGAATAAATAATTTCATTCAACTATAATATATTTTTTCCTTCCCTTGTCTTCATTTTAATAATCCTTAATTATCATATCAATTAGAATCGTTCCTTTCATTTATTTTAAATATCTTTCTTTTATGATATATATATATATTTTAAATTGATTATTTTATGATGTGTGTTTTTATAGTGGTCATAATGTATGCATACCTAAACAGTGGACATTGCCCAATTATGTGCACAACAAATAGTTACACTGTGAGGCCCTGACTTTTGTAAATCCTAGTAAAACCCTCACTTTCAAACTATTATAGTAAAAGCCCTCAGTTCCATGTTTATTCACGAAATTAACCCTAGAACTGAAAATGAATCATGGAGGAACCCGTACAAACCCTAATCGACACCTGTAGCGCAGTAATCATTTCTAACATCCTAATACTAATTAATTAACCCCCTAATTATAGGTTAATCGATCAAAACCCTAATCTCCTATTTTCATCGTTTTGTTCAATTATTTATCTTATAATTCAAAGCGAAGTAACGCAAACTGAATTATTTTTCCTATCTCTATTTTAATTAATTCTGAACTTTAAATAGATATTTAATTCATAAATTGAGCTTAAGACCTCACACTTTAATTGAATTACACTTTAGCCCCAATTCAAGTGCTTATATATGCAATTGTACATTCTCTTATTAAATCTTTTTGTACTCAAAATATCTATATTATATATGGGATTTGTACACAAAAAATAGAAAGAAAAATCCCTCAAAAGTCACCCCACATGGCCGGCCACCCCTTGGAGGAGATTTGTGATGTACTTTGGTAGCATTTCATGAAAATATGGAAGAAAAATTGACTAGTACCCCAAAATTTAGGAAGTTTGTCTTGTACCCTATGCCAATCTAGCTTCATTCTACCTAAGCAACAACTAGATCATGACTTAAACATACTTAAATGCCTTAATCAAACTCTATTCCATCACCTTTCAACTAAATACATGCCTATTCCATTCAATTTCAACTAAAAGACATTTTGGGCATTTCACCACTTCTTTTTCTATAAATACAACCATCCACCCAGCATTTTCTTCACACCAACACACATACACACGGCTGAGAGAGGAGAGCAAAGGGTGAGCTTGGAGGGAGAGGAAAAAAAGAAAAAAAAATGAAGATTTTGTCAAAGTCTTAGCAAATCTAGCAAACAAGTAAGCCACAACATAACTCTCTCTTTTATTTTCTCATTCAAATACATAATATTAGAGGCTTCAAGTATTAATTTCAAAAGTGTATGTATGGTGTTCATATGTTTAAATAGGAAGAGTTAAGCCTTGAACCTTGCATGCATTCTGTCACGACCTAAACCCGCCCCTATAGGTTTAGCGTCATGACCGGCCAGTAATCATAGATTACCTATGGCCTCTATAAACAAAATCCGTTTAATATAAAGTACATGGCTTAGCGGAAGTATATCATAACATAAAAAAAAAATTATCCATTGAGTCGTGCGTATATGAAAGAAACTTTGAATCAAAACTGTTAATCATGTTGTTTAATTTTGATGATGTCTAAAATATTAATTGAAAATTTGTAAATAATATACATATTTTATATTATTTGACACAAAATATTATCTATTTAAAATATATATTGTATGATACATTTGTTAAATATTATTTAAATAAAAAATATTTTTGAAAACTTTACTATTTACTTCTTGAAAAATTAGGCTGATCACTATTCATCTTTTGACAAATTTGATATTGATTGGTTGTATTATTTTGACAAATTTGGTATTAATGGGTTGTCTTCTTTTGACAAAATTGATATGAAGTGGAAGGTTATATTTAATTTAAAATCTCTACAACATATACAGAAAAAGAGTAAATATGATCAGATCTATTATAAATATTACTTAAAGGGATTTTACTATATATGCAAATATTTGATTAGAATATTATATAGATTGCATATAATATAAATAGAATACATCACGTGAACAATATTAAATTTTTTACACAACATTGATTATATCATATTATAATAAAACAAGAAGAAAAAGATGGAGTTATATATTATAATAAAACAAGATGGAGCAAATCATTTGCTTGTTTGAAAGTTGTGAATTTTATATTAAATTGTCTACAAAAACGGTGGCTCTATGTTTGAAAAAACAAAAAGAGGAAAAGAAAAAAAAAAAGTCTTCTTTTATCTTTTTAATTATTAACATTTACTGACTTTTTAAAATCAAGGAGCTTGCTTATGTAAGCCATGACGTCAGCAGCATGTTTATGTAAGCCATGACATCAGCAGCGTGCTTATGACGTCAGCAAGGAGCGTCCAACGGGTATATTTTTGTGTATAAATAGAAGTGTTGTGTGTGGAGAAAAATCAAGAACTTGAAGAGAAAAATTTCTGTGTGCTCCAAAATTCTGAGTATATTGTATTCTACTCTTTCACTTTCAAATCTAAGTGTAGCCATTGTTCTTACACTTTCATATCTACTCTTTGTGAGATAATTATTGTAAAAGAGAGTTTAAGTACTGCTTATTTTTATTCATTATTTTTGTGAGAGATTTTGTAAAGGTGAGGCATTTATTGTTGAGTGAGGCTCAATAGATAAGAGTAAGTCCTGTGCCAAATCCACAAGCTTGGTGGTGTATTTATTCAATTGCTAGTAAAGAAATTCTCAAGGAGGTTCCTTGGGGAGTGGACGTAGGCCTGGCGTGCCAAACCACTATAAATCTCAGTGTTTGATTTTCTCTCCCTATCTCTCTTACTTTTATATTGATAATCATTATTCTGTTTTTTTTTTGGTTAAAATTCTAAATATTGTGTTAATTTTAATATTGTAAAATTTTTAATAACCCAATTCATCCCCCCTCTTGGGTTGCCTACCTGGGATAACAATTGGTATCAGAGCCTAAACTCTAGTTTGTGTGACTTAACCGTCTTAGAGTAGATCATGGCAACCCCTAGTTATTCCTTACCTGAGGGACAAGCATCCAATAGGCCACCACTATTTAGCGACACAAATTTTAGCTATTGAAAAACTAGGATGACCATACATGTTCAATCTAATGATTATGAATGTTAGAAAATTATTTGCAATGGTCCAAAAATTCCTACCAAAATCGTAGATGGACTTAGGGTACCAAAAGTTGAAGATGAGTGGGATAAATCAGATACTAGAATGGCGCAAATTAATGTCAAAGCTACAAACATGTTGTACTGCGCCTTAGATGCCAACGTGTTCAACAGAATTTCCACATGTAAAACCGCAAAAGAAATTTGGGATAAGCTTATAGTGACTCATGAGGGAACCGAACAAGTTAAAGCATCTAGAGTCAGATTGCTAGTCCATAATTATGAACTCTTTAAAATGAAGTTTGATGAGACTATTCCTCAAATGTTTACTCGCGTTACTGATATTATTAATGGTTTAACTTCTCTTGGAAAAATATATACTAATGCTGAAATTATAAGAAAAGTGCTTAAGTCATTGCCAAAAAGTTGGGAGACAAAAGTCATTGCCATTATCGAAGCTAAGGATTTGTCAAAGCCAAGTCTAGATGAGTTAATGGGATCTCTCTTAACTCATGAGCTCATAATGCAAGAAGGAAAGGAAGAGGAAGACAACAACAAGAAGAAAGGAATAGCCTTCAAATTCACCTCGAAACATCAAGAGGATAAGGAAGATGATTCAGATGAGGATGAGGAAATGACATTCATCACTAGAAATTTTCAAAGGTTTGTGAGAAAAAAACAAGGCGTACGAAATTTTTTCAGAAAAGACTTCAACAATAGGGATTTTCAAAGAGGAGAAAATCACAAAAAATCTGAAGTAACCTGCTACGAATGCAACAAACCTGGACACTACAAATCAAAATGCCTAGAACTTAAGAAAAATTTCAAGAAGGACAAGAAGAAAGCTATGATTGTAGCATGGGGAGAAAATAAAATAGTGATGAAAGCGACACAGAAACCGAAGTTTGCAAAAATGAGGTTGCTAACCTATGCTTGATGGCACTTGGAAACGAAAATGAGGTAAATGACGAATCCTTTATATTTGATGAATTACAATTAGCTTTTGATAAATTACATGCTGCATTTAAGAAACTTAGTTTGAAAAATAATTGTCAAAAGAAAGTTATTTCAAGTTTATCAAAAGAAAATGAATCATTGACTTCCAAGATAAATATTTTAGAAAATGAAGCCATGAAAATGAAAAAGGAAAATGAGATTTTAACTCAAAAAGAGTCTTCAATTTCTGAAAAACATTTAGTTATATTGCAAAAAGAAAACGAGTCTTTAAAAAAGAGCAAATTATTTTGAAAGAAAATATTGAAGACTTGAAAAATACTCTTTCAAAATTCACTCAAGGTAGAGAAACTTTAGATAAAATTCTTAAAAATCAAAATCGTACTTTTGGTAGAGCCGGAAGTGGATATAAACCTATTTCAAAAATAAAAACTGTCAAAAATGGTTTTGTGTATGCATCTTCTAATCACTCACATCTCACATGTTATATTTGTGGTACAAAATGTCATATTTCACCTTCAGGTCCTGTTAAAAGAAATCTTTTTGCTAAAATAAAAAAAATGTGGGTCCCTAAGGACATTTCAAGAGTATCAAATTCTAACTTTTATGGACCCAAGAAAAAATGGGTTGTACACCGCCCGAACTCCGATCCGCGCGCGAGGGTGCGAATTGTAGTTCTAGCTACTACAGTTCGGACTCCTATCACGGTTCTGAATCTAATCTCACAAAGTGCAATGTAAGACTGATAAATCACCAAAGAGTCCAAATCCGACAAATCGTTTTGGAAAATCGATTTTAATCAAAAAGCGCCAAACATGGACTGCTTTGCCAAATTTCAGAGTCGCCACCTAAACATTATATTTTGGAAAATTTAGGAAACCTTGACTCGTGCCTAAGGCCACGTGTCTGTCATCACCAAAGTTGCCTCAGCTCGAGAACTTGGGTACGAGAGGGGAAGGTCCTGAAATGAGCACCCCTACTCGCCCGATCAAAGATCGGCCTCTACTAACATGATATGTTGTTTTTGAAAACACATGTGTTCTTGTTTGATTATTATCTAGCTTACTATATGATGCGCACAACACACAAGTATAGACTAAATCACTTGATTTGGAACAAAACATCTCATGTTTGGTTTTCAAAAAGTGGTTTGAAGTTGCTACCCTCAAGTAGGCTAAGACGCGGATTTGCCACCCTCAAGTGGGCTTAGAAAACATGATTTGCTACATCAAGTGGGCTTAAAATGCACATTTTGATGAATTGTTCTAATTCAAGCAATGAAACCTTCATCCACAGGCATTCAAGCAGTTATATCACTTAAGCAGATAGCCTCACGGCAAGCATGCTGTCGTGGCAGTCACTTACACACATGCAAGGATGCTAAAGCGTAAACACTTAGAGTGTACTCCGAGCCAAAACAAAAGCTAGTTAGTAATCAATGCATGATCCTAGCTATGTCAACAATGCCTAATGCAACACATGCAAAAATGTAACTAAAATAGGCTCGTTTATCTAGAATAGCATATGAATGCAGCACTCGATAACATGCTTTGAAACACGTATTTAAGGAAGTGTATTAAAATACAATGCAGTTTGAATGATGCGCCGAGCCCGGTGCATGCAAGACAGATGAATGAATGCAAACATGCGAAGCATAAGTATGCTAATTGAAACATGCCCTAAACTAACCATCAAAAGCTGACAAGTAAAAGGGAGAAAGAAATGGGGTTAGAAGACATGCATCACACACACGCACACTTATTACAACAGTTGTGCCCTCTCGCCGGAGGGTCCGAATAATAAGCTAACTAGCCAATCTAAGCCAATTAAACTAATTATTACAAAACGAAGCTAATTAACTAACAAGTTAACTAATTACAAACACAAATGAATAGCTAAGTGCATTAACTACTTAAGTACAAAACCAAATAGCTAACTAGCTAAGCAAAGCAATAAAACAGGAGCCTCAGGGCGAGAAGTGCATGCATGCTCGGTCGCCTTGTTCGGAAATCCATCACTGTGCCCCAAGTTGCCTTTGTTTGCATTTGATCTCAGAACACTGCACAAACCTCCAGATAGCTTCTACTCCATCATGGAGACCTCCAAGAAGGTTGCCGACCAGTAAAGGGTGGTGTAGACCACCTGTAGACCACTTAAGCTTGCTGCAAACCAGAAAAAGTGGTCGGCCAGCTACTTTTTCTGGTCTGCCGACCAGAAAATTCTGCCCAACTCCATTTTGCTGCAACAGAGAACAAGATAGGGCGCAACAGTGTATTTGCAAGGTATGTGTGCACAACCACTCTCCCTATCATTTCTTAAGCTCAAGGGAGTGCAGTTCTTGACTCTCGGGCCACCAACCAAGCATCGCAATGCACGATGGCCGAGAAGCCAAGTTTGCACAATTCAATGTCAATGAATGCACAAATAACAAATAAGAGCCTTAACCTCTATCATGCTTGATCAAGAGGGTCGACGACCGAGAAATGAGGCACGTTTCATCACTTCAAGTATGAAACGTCCCTCGCTTCTCGTGTTTAGATTAACACCCTATCCAAACACAATGCAACACAACATTCCAAGCATAATGCAATGCAACAACATACGAGTACAATGTAATGCAACAACATGCAAAGACGATGTAATATAGCAACATGCAAAGACAATGCAATGTAACAGCGTGCAAATAACATGCTCTTTTATGAGTGCTAGAATGGCATACCCAAGATTCTATCATGCAAACAATGCATGCATGGCAAGTTTAGAAGCTTAAGGCATCAAAGCTAGGATAGAGCATCTCACAAGAGGCATGCAAAACAATGCTCAATGGACTTAAACCGAATATGGACAGACCTAAATCATGCAAAAATAGTGGCCAGAATGCTATGAAATGATGGCATGAAAGGCAAGATGGTGATGCTTATGCGATGGCCTATCAACTAAGCATAAAAGCACAACCCTCAAACATGATTAAGAAGTGACAAACATGGAAGTGTGACAACACTATATGCACTGAAATATCATGTGAAATGATGTCATGGCAAGCAAACATCTCAAGTATGTCATACTATGGTGCTCAAAACTCAAGGCTAGCAAGGCCAATTGCATTACAGCTATGCAATACATGAACCACATGGCCAAGACAACTCAAAACAGTCCTAGAGCATGTCAAATCAAGGCTAAAACATGCACGAAGTATAGCCAAAACAAGATAGCATGAAGGGCATGAAGCATGGAGTATACAAGGCCAATAAGGAGGATTACACTACACCTACCAAAACCAAGCATGAGATGACTTCACCAACAAAAATCAGAGTTGTATCATGACAAAATAGAACCAAATACACACTGAAATTGTGGCCCAAAAAGCTAGGCAAGATGGCATACATATTGGCTCATACTTAAGGCATAAAGCATCAACCCTCCAAAGCATTGAAAGAGTGAAAGATGTGAGGACATGGCAGTGGGACATGCTCTGAAATCACATAACAAATGATGCCAAATCATGCAAATAGCCCAAGCAATGCATGCTAGTGACTTGGGAATTCAAAGCTAGTGAACTAGAATGCGCTATGGCTGTACAAAGCAAGGCATGCATGACCAAAGCAACATAAAAAAGAGCTTAAGCATGGTAAATCATGGCCAAAAGCTTGCTGGAGTAGAGCCAAAAGCATGCTAGAATGATGGTCCAAAGCATGATGCATATTAGGCTAGTTTGTGGAATTACACTACAAGTGCAAGGAGCATGCAAGAGGCTATCAAACCAACCCTAGACAGAGGTATATCATGCTAAAATAAGGTCTAAGACATGCTAAGGTGGAGCCAAAATATGTTAGAAAGACATGCTACTTTGATGACCTACAAGTAGGGTTACACTACACATATAAGAAGCATGCAAGGGGTAACCAAAATAGCCAAAAATAGAGTCATAACAGGTCTAAAAGGTCACAAAAAAGTGCTCAAACAAAGCCCCAAGAAGATACAACTACATGCTCTTTTGATGAGCCATCAACACAAGCACATAAGATAAAAGGAGGGGGGACAACCCCCACCCATTTAAGACCTTAACACACACTTTCCACCACTGAAATTCCTCTGGAATTCAGTGGTATAAAGGTCATGCAAAGGTGATCACAAAGGCCTAAAGTGATGGCCCAAAACAAGGCAAAACAAGGCACAAAAGGGGGTAGACCACCCCCAACACCAAAGAGACCTTAAACAAACATTTCAAGCACTTAAAATTAGAACTTTTTGCAGTAGAAAGTCAAGCCAAAATAAGCATGCAAGGGTGGCCTAGTAAGCGACTACAACAAGGCTTTAAGAGGATTAGAGACTCACCCTTGAAGAATCAAAGCAAGACAGTAACTTCTGAGGCAAAAACCAAGCCTTGAGCTCCAAACAAACCTTCAAGAACCTCAGTCCAAGATTGAAGGTGTTTCACTATGTGTTTGTGTGCAAAAGTGTGAAGAAAAGGCACTTTCAAGCACAAATATGAAGCGAAGGAGCAATATAGAGATAGATGATACATGTATATGCCCTAAGCAATTTTCTGAACCTGAGACAAGAGGGAGGGGGCTCCCTTTTATAGAAAAACATGCATCAAGCTTGTTGAGCAAGCTTGAAGCTTGAATCAATCCCTCCATACACGTATATGGAGGATGCTTTCTGTGCCCAACAGCTGGCATAGCTGGCATGGAAAATATCTGCAGAAAGTGCAGGAAAGCTGCCGACCAGTTGAAGTAGTCGGCCAGCTACTTGCACTGGTCGGCCGACCAGAAAAAGTGGTCTGCAAGGAGACCAACTGGTCGGTAAGGGGGAGAGGTGGTCTGCACAAAGAAAGCAAGGTGGTGGCATGGCTGCCGACCACTTTTGGTGGTCCAAAGACCACCAAGACCAACTGGCCGACCAGAAAACTGGCTGGCGGGGAAGAAAAATTGTCTTCAGGGGGAGAAACTAGTCTACACCCCTTATTCCACCCTCCTAGCAAGGAAAACAAAGTTTGTGCCAAAAACAAACAAAAAAAGAAGCAAGACAAAAGTCCACAGGACAAGGCACGCAGCCGGAAGCCTCGAAAACTAGTCTACGGGCGTAGAAAGTGGTCTACGAGAGGGAAAGGTGGTCTACGGCCACAAAAAGTGGTCTACAGACCTCTATTTCCCTCTAGGCAAAAGGCAACAAGGCATGGTCCAAAAACCAGGCCAAGAGGAGAATGTTAAGAGGTCCCAAGACAAGGCGCTCGGCCGAAGGCTCCGAAAATCGAAAACTAGCCTACAAGAGAGAAAAGTAGTCTACGACCACAAAAAGTGGTCTACAGACCTCTCTCTCCCTCCAGGCAAAGTCAACAAGGCATGGTCTACAAACCAAGCCAAAACACAAAGAGTTCAGAGGCCCGAAGGCAAGGCACTCAGCCAAAAACTCCAGAAACTCGAAACAAGCACAAACATGCGCAATCATTGAGCGCTCAAACAATGACGTCTGAGTCTTAAGGTCGGTCAAAAATGGGGTGTCTACATGGGTACCAATAGAAAAATCAAATTTTTGTAGGTATGTTTCAAGACAAAATACAGTAACGATAGATGGTATCTCAACAGTGCATGTTCGAGGCACATAACTGGAAATAAAGCTATGTTTGCCACACTTCAACCAAAGGATGGCGGATATGTGACTTTTGGCGACAATAGCAAGGGTAAAATTATTGGTGTAGGAAGTATTGGTAAAAATCCCTCTCCTATTATTGAAAATGTTTTATTTGTTGAAGGTTTAAAACATAACTTGCTTAGCATTAGTCAATTATGTGATAAAGGTTATAGAGTTATTTTTGCGAAAACTCATTGCACTATTGAAAACACCCTAGAAAACAAAACTTTATTTGTAGGTTATAGATATGAGAATGTATATGTGTTTAATTTACATGATTTATCTTCTCATTTTAACATTAAATGTTTATCTGTTATAAATGATAATGGTTGGCTTTGGCATAGAAGATTAGGACATGCTCATTTTGATTTAATTTCTGAACTTTCAAAAAATGAGTTAGTCATAGGTTTACCAAAAATTATTTTTGAAAAAGATAAACTTTGTGATGCATGTCAATTTAGAAAACAAACTAGAATTTCTTTTAAATCCAAAAATATCGTTTCAACTACTAGACCGCTTCAACTCTTGCATATTGATCTATTCGGACCATCTAGAACATTAAGTTTAGGAGGAAAATCTTATGCCCTTGTTTGTGTTGATGATTATACTAGATATACATGGGTATTATTTTTAGCACACAAAAATGAAGCTTTTTATAATTTCTCAAAACTTTGTAAAAGAATTCAAAATGAGAAAAATCTTAATATTTGTAGTATTAGAAGTGATCATGGTAGAGAATTTGAAAATGATGATTTTATTATGTTTTGTGATGAGTATGGAATTGATCATAATTTTTCTGCCCCTAGAACTCCTCAACAAAATGGAGTAATTGAAAGAAAAAATAGAACTCTTGAAGAAATGACCCGTACTATGCTTTGTGAAAATAATTTGCCTAAATATTTTTGGGCAGAAGCTGTTAACACTGCATGCTATGTTATAAACCGTGCCATGATTAGACCTATTCTTAAGAAAACCCCTTATGAACTTTGGAAAGGTAGAAAACCTAATATTAGTCACTTGCGTGCTTTTGGTTGTAAACGCTTTGTATTAAATAACAATAAAGATAACTTAGGAAAATTTGATGCTAAATCGGATGAAGCTATATTTCTTGGTTATTCTATGTCCAGTAAAGCTTATAGAGTATTCAATAAAAGAACTCTACTTGTTGAAGAATCAGTGCATATTGTTTTTGATGAATCTAACAACATTATTTCCAAGAATCTTATAAGTAATGATATTGTAGAAAATCAACCAAGCATGGAGAGCATTTACATAAAGGAAAATGAAGAAAATCCATTACTTGAACATGAAGAAGAAATGACAATGGAGAAACTTTAAGAAATATTCTTCCAGAAAACGACTCAAATCTACCAAAAGAATGGAAGTATGCTCATGGCCACCCCAAATACCTCATCATAGGTGATGCGGCAGAAGGTATAAAAACTCGTTCCTCTGTTAGAAATATTTGTGGTAACTTAGCGTTTGTTTCACAAATTGAACCAAAATCATTTTGAGAAGCTGAAAATGATGAAAACTGGATTTTAGCAATGCAAGTAGAATTAAATCAATTTGAAAGAAATGAAATTTGGTTTTTGACCTCTTAACCTAAGGATCATCCCGTTATTGGTACAAAATGGGTTTTTTTTGAAATAAAATGGACGAATCTGGAGTTGTTACTAGAAATAAAGCTAGATTAGTAGCTTAAGGCTATAATCAAGAAGAAAGAATTGATTTTGATGAAACTTTTGCACCAGTTGCTGGACTTGAAGCTATTAGAATGTTATTGACTTTTGCGTGTTTTAAAGATTTTAAATTATATCAAATGGATGTTAAAAGTGCTTTTTTAAATGGGTACATTTCTGAGGAAGTCTATGTTGAACAACCTCCCGGTTTTGAAAATCATAAATACCCTGATCATGTTTTCAAACTTTCAAAAGCTTTATATAGTTTGAAACAAGCTCCTAAAGCATGGTATGAAAGATTGAGTAATTTTCTACTTGACAAAGGTTTTTGTAGAGGAAAAATTGATACAACACTTTTTACAAAAATCAAAAAGGAAGATATGTTACTTGTTCAAATTTATGTTAATGATATCATTTTTGGTGCTACTAATGGAAAATTGTGCAAAGAGTTTGCTAAAGACATGCAGGGTGAGTTTGAAA
Source organism: Camellia sinensis (assembly GCF_004153795.1). Lineage (NCBI taxonomy): Eukaryota > Viridiplantae > Streptophyta > Magnoliopsida > Ericales > Theaceae > Camellia > Camellia sinensis. The sequence goes on from NW_021027923.1 coordinate 51,360, forward strand.
TGAGTATGATGAGGGAATTAAATTACTTCCTTGGTCTACAAATTAAACAAACTAATGATGGAATCCATTTAAATCAAACGAAATATATCAAAGATTTACTCAAAAGGTTTGAAATGGAATCATCAAAGCCTGCAGCTACTCCAATGAGCACATTGATAAAAATCGACAAAGATGAACAAGGTAAACCTGTAACATAATGTTTAGTGTTTGTATGTGTGCACGTTTTCAATCCGCACTGAAAGAGTCACACATCACCGCAGTCAAACACATTTTTAGATATCTTGTCGGCACTCCAAATTTGGGATTATGGTATCCGAAGGGAACCACCTTTGAACTTTTTGGTTACTCAGATGCCGACTTTGCGGGATGTAGACTTGACCGAAAAAGCACTACTGGCGCTTGTTATTTTCTTGGGTACTCACTCACTTCTTGGTTTTGCAAAAAACAAAACTCAATGGCTCTGTCAACTGTTGAAGCAGAATACATTACCGCCGCTGGGTGTTGTGCACAATTGTTTTGGATGAAACAACAACTTCAAGATTTTGGACTTCACTATGATCATATTCCTATAAAATATGATAACACAAGTGCCATTAATCTTTCAAAAAATCCTATTTAGCACTCACGCACTAAACACATTGAAATAAGGCATCATTTTCTAAGAGATCATGTACTTAAAGGTGACATTGAACTCGAATTTGTACCTACAAATCGTCAATTAGCTGACATATCTACCAAGCCTCTAAATGAAGAACAATTTTGTTATATTAGAACAGAACTTGGTATGATGAATTCTCCAATATAATGTTTATATTAAAAATAATTTTTTTAAATAAATAATTAAATAAAATATTTCTAATAATAATTATAAATAATAATAAAAATAAAAAAAATATAATAAAATTACATACATATATTTTCTCTCTCTCACCCGCTCTCTCCTTTACTCTCTCTTTTTCTCTTTCTCTTGCTCTCTCGCTCTCCCCTTCTTCCTTATACCATCAGCCGACTTCATCTCCACTCTCACCATAGCCACAACCAGCTCCACCATCCACCATCCACAAAATCATCCATCACTTTCATCACTATCATCATCCACCCAAATCCCTCACCAATCTTCCGAACTCCATCACTTCTCTACCCAAAATCTACATCACCATCTTTACCGATTCATCAAGTTCCATTACCGATCCATCAAGTTCTGTGAATGATCCATCAAGATCCGTGACTGATCCATCAAGACCCATTGTCGATCTACACAAATTCGTCACCGATCTATCCAATCTTCTCCATTTCTTCCGATTATCTCATCAAGGTCTTCACCGATCAACATGTTAAAATTCTTTTTGCACTGTGTTATATTTTTTTACTTGTTGTATGTGCTCCAAACTCTCTTAGATTTAGTAATGGTTGGTTCGACCTTGTCTGAAGAAATTGTTTTTATTTTTATTTTCTCCTTTTATGCTAGTGCACTTGGTGTAGTTGTTTATGGCTTGATCTTAATGGCCCTTGGTATTATAGATTGGTAATTTGTTTCTTCAAATTTGTGTAATTTTTAGTGCATTAATTTAGGGGGAGACTCATGTATTTTGAGATTAACAATTATTATAAAAATAAAAAATAAAAAATAAAAATAAATAAAAATAAAAGAATGTGTATATTCTGTGCATAATTTTAGGGGGAGTATATATATACATATTTGTTTTTTTACTCCTTATCTGCAATATTCCTTATCTGCACCAACAAACAAATTTTTTTTTTGTGCAAAGACAGAATTAAAAATAAAATAAAATAAAATAAAATAAAATAATAATAATAATAATAATAATAATAATAATAATAATAATAAAATAAATAATAAATAAATAAAAAAGGAAAAAATGCTCGCAATTTTATTTCAGAAAAAGAAAATATTACTCGATTACATGTAAATTTTCAGAAGGCTTCACAGATTTTTTCTTTTTCACTTCTCTTAACAATTTTTCATGAGCCTCTTTTACATGTTTTTCTCTATTTTCGATTTCTGTAAGTCTTGGCATTATAACCGTTGCATAATAATGCACTGCATTCTCCAACTGTGCATTTTTCCTTTTTAGTTCTTTCTTCTCCTTACACATTAACTACTTGTTGTTTTAACATGCACACCTCATCTCTCCATTGCTGATTTTCTTGTACTCTTGCTTGTAATCGTTGCGCCATGTTGGACACTGCAGTCATTGCCTGTGTACTAAGAGTCATAGTGTTATTAATAGCATCGATATCATTTCGATTACCAATAACACTAGGACCCTCATTTACAGGCATAGCATGTGCCTGCACCACTGGTACCCTCTCATTTGCCTACATTACAGGCACCTCATGCAGGTCCGAACCATTGATGGTTAAGGTAAGGAATGACATGATTACACAAGCTAAAACAAAATTTTCTCTTCAACACTTGATGATTTCGTATCTTTGCCTATGATCTGTGTCACTTTTTATACACTCTATCGATCCATTACTCGATGCATGTCTGCTAAAATCTTTTATTTGTCAACATTTTCTGCACTCGAGATGCTCCAAAATCCCCACAATGATCTCGACAAGACCTATGGACAATTCTTTTATTTTTGGCATCTCAAATTATTTTACCAAATGTGTATGTTTCCTATCTCCATATTTTATTTTGATGATGTCAAAGGGGAAGAAAAAAAATATGACTTTGAATTGCTGTGCATGCATGCGCTTTAAATTTTTATGTTAAATATTTTATGTTGCAAAATTATCAAATAACTTGTTAATTTTTATTTTGTGTCAAATCCATACAAATATTGCTATCATCAAAAAGGGGGAGATTGTTAATTATGTTGTTTAATTTTGATAATGTCTAAAATATTAATTGAAAATTTGTAAATAATATACATATTTTATATTATTTGACACAAAATATTATCTATTTAAAATATATATTGTATGACACATTTGTTAAATATTATTTAAATAAAAAATATTTTTGAAAACTTTACTATTCACTTTTTGAAAAATTAGGCTGGTCACTATTCATCTTTTGACAAATTTGATATTGATTGGTTGTATTATTTTGACAAATTTGATATTAATGGGTTGTCTTCTTTTGACAAAATTGATATGGAGTGGAAGGTTATATTTAATTTAAAATATCTACAGCATATACAGAAAAAGAGTATATATGATCAGATCTATTATAAATATTACTTAAAAGGATTTTACTATATATGCAAATATTTGATTAGAATATTATATAGATTGCATATAATATAAATAGAATACATCACGTAAGCAATTAAATTTTTTACACTACATTGATCATATCATATATAATAAAACAAGAAGAAAAAGATGGTGTTATATATTATAATAAAACAAGATGGAGCAAATCATTTGCTTGTTTGAAAGTTGTGAACTTTATATTAAATTGTCTACAAAAACGGTGGCTCCATGTTTGAAAAAACAAAAAGAGGAAACGAAAAAAAAAAGTCTTCTTTTATCTTTTTAATTATTAACATTTGCTGACTTTTTAAAATCAAAGAGCGTGCCTATGTAAGCCATGACGTCAGCTGCGTGCTTATGACGTCAGCAAGGAGCGTCCAACGGGTATATTTTTGTGTATAAATAGAAGTGTTGTGTGTGAAGAAAAATCAAGAATTTGAAGAAAAATTTCTGTGTGCTCCAAAATTCTGAATATATTGTATTCTGCTATTTCACTTTCAAATCTAAGTGTAGCCATTGTTCTTAAACTTTCATATATACTCTTTGTGAGAGAATTATTGTAAAAAAGAGTTTAAGTACCACTTATTTTTATTCATTATTTTTGTGAGAGATTTTGTAAGGGTGAGGCATTTATTGTTGAGTGAGGCTTAATAGATAAGAGTAAGTCTTAATAGATAAGAGTAAGTCATGTGCCAAATCACAAGCTTGGTGGTGTATTTATTCAATTGATAGTAAAGAAATTCTCAAGGAGGTTCCTTGGGGAGTGGACGTAGGCCTGGCGTGCCGAACCACTATAAATCTCAGTGTTTGATTTTTTCTCCCCATCTCTCTTACTTTTATATTGATAATCATTATTCTGTGTTTTTTTTTTTTTGTTAAAATTCTGAATATTGTGTTAATTTTAATATTGTAAAATTTTTAATAACCCAATTCACCCGCCCTCTTGGGTTGCCTACCTAGGATAACAAAAATTGTACAATCATTATATAAGTAAGTGCATACACCACAAACGTTTTAAATACAAACAAACATTCAGCCCACAATTTTGAACTTGTCAAGTCTTACATACGCAAAAACCCCTATACCAAAAATCAACTAAGAGTTCATAAAGTTCATAACAAAAAAGGGTTTAGACTTTGCTTGGCTCCGCATGAGTCCAAGTTGGCTCCATCTCGGGAGCTCCACAAAAGGCTGACCATGGGGTGAATCCGAGGAGATCTCTATCCTTTATGCTCAACTTGCTCACCCACATATATATACATATATATATATATATACGCAAATTGTCACACCCCAAACTCGCCCCTAGAAGTTTGGGCATAACCAACTCGATAATGGTCTCAAAATTCAATAATTATATAATAAGGGGCCCGAACGGAAGCAATTATCTACTTAAAACATCATCCATTGAGCTAACACTTACATGTCAGGATCACAAAACATTTCATCAATTGCCCAACGCATAAAGAGCAAACACATAAGAGACAGTTATATACATACATATATACAGTCCTATCCCCGCAACTGGGGGTATAACCACAGCATCGATAGTAAAGGCTATACATGCTTTACTACATTTGACAAAAGCCAGAAACCCACGCTATGAGCAAAAAAAGGAGCTTTACAAAAATGGGTAACTCCACTGGATTGCCTGGGCACAACGGGATGATCAAAAATAATAGTTGTTAGGCTGGACTAAGACTGACCTCCGGGTTGATTACCTATAGAGACAGACATAACACGGAGTGAGCAAGGCTTAGTGAATAATAGTACGTAGAGAATTCAAATGAATAACTTGAATTATAACGTATATAAGCGCATAGGTCATATGTTTGATCTTATTCTGTAAACATTTCCAAAACGGCCTAAGGCCCAATATCATGCAGAACGGCCTTAGGCCCAACATATCATATGGAATGGCTTCGGGCCCACTTATTAACAGCTGTCTGAACATTGGAGGGTAGGTGGTACATCGACATGTACACCACCTCCCTCGGCCATAGGCCATGAATCATATTTAATTCAAATCATATTACGGTCGGTGAGACATCAACATATCCTCACCTTTCTCTTCTTTGGATTTGTCCACACTTAGTGGCTTATAACTGAACGGCCTCGGGCCCATCATTAGCAAAGTAGGATGATCTCAGGTCCATAAGGATATCATTGTTCAATAACGCACATAAGTTTTCCAATTGTTTATCACGAATCGATATAGTTAACTTACGAATAACCGAACGTTAATAATAACTATTAACAGTAAATGAAATATATCACTACAGTACTATTACTCATAGTGCTGTGGCGGAGCAATAGTCCCTTCCGATATGTGACCTACACACACATGCAACTCACAAATTAGTCCATTTCCTTTTTAATCAATCTTTGTTTCGTTCAATCTTTATCAACTTGCAAGCATTTTAAAAGTTTCAAATACACATTTTAGCAATCCCAGAGGGTCAAACAGAAGAAACGGAGTACACAAAATTTCTTCCCATGGGCCGCACGTGCGGAAGCCCCTCGCCGCACGTGCGGGAAAGTGGGCCGCACGTGCGCCCCGCACGTGCATATTTTGCAGTACCTAAGTTCCAAATTCCCCTGTTTTCCGCATGTGCGGCTGTGAGCCCTGCATGTACGGTGGTGCTCCCGCGCGTGCGGCCATGAGCCCCGCACGTGCAGTCGCTGTCCCTGTTTTGAGCAGTTCGAATTTAGGCAAAAATTCAACAAAGCAAACACATTGTAGAGTAAAAAATAAGGAAATCAATGCAATATCAGGGTGCAATATCACAATAAACATGAACCACAAGCTCATTGGTCTTTGATCCCTTCAAACCAATAAACACAATTTAATTCCTTTAAATTTCTAGCTATATTTAGTTTTCCAAACCTATGTATATATATTCTAAACACATAGATGAATTCAAACATGTAAATCTAAAGAATAAATTGTAATTTCCCCTCATGGCTCAACATAATTCCAAATCCACCAAACACAAGAGATATTCCCTCAATTACTCAATTATCACACACAAGATCTCAACCACAAACCCTAATTTGTATGAATACAAAAGAAATTCTTACTCAAGTTCAAGTGAGGGATTGTTCTAGGTGGATTGAACCTACCTTGAGCTCAAATCTCTATAATTCTTCTCAATTTCCCAATCTCCTTCTTGTTGAAGCTTTCTCCTCTTTGTCCTTCCTCTCTAACTCTCTCTTCTCACAGGAGATATTTTTTTTGTGTAATAGACTTACTAAGTTAAGAGTTAAAAAGAGGCATGTAAGAGTTATATAAGAGTTGACAACAATTTAATCAGTTTAGTCATTACGAATCAAATTTTTACAAAAAATCATATTATGATCTAAAAATCATGCTTATCACACTTATACAGTCAATTTCGGATTATCAAGCTTCTAAGGCTCTTAATTACTGATTCAAACGTCACAATTGTAATAGATATTTCTCATAATTGACAGATATAGATCTATAATCATATGATCCACACAATTAAACTTAATTTCACATGGAATTTCACATTGAACATGTAAATGCACATAGTAAGGGACTGAAAGCATACTAGAAAACATATAAAAGGGTCGGGTTATTACACTCTCCCCCCCTTGAATAAGTTTGGTCCCCCAAACTTGTTTTACCTTACGATAGAAACAATTTTGGATATTGGTGTTGCATTTCCTCTTCTTTCTCCCAAGTAGCTTCGGTTCCGTAATGTTCTTGCCATTCCACTTTTATCATTGGGATTTCTCGATTCCGTAGCTGTTTTACTTGCCGATCCGAAACCCGAATTGGTTTTTCTTCATAGGTTAATTTATCATCCAACGTAATTTGGTGGTAATCTATGACATGAGATGGATCTGGAAGATAACCTCGCAACATGGAGATGTGAAATACATTATGCACTTGGCCCATACTTGGTGGAAGAGTAATGCAATAAGCTACCGGACCCACTTTCTCCAGAATCTGGAACGGACCAACATATCGGGGTGTTAACTTACCTTTTTCACCGAATCTTGGATGTCCCTTCATTGGAGTAACTTTCACAAAAACATGATTACCTACATCAAATTCCAAATCCCTTCGTCGGTTATCCGCATAATTTTTTTTGTCTACTTTGAGCGGTTTTCAATCTTTCACGAATAGTTTTAATCTTTTCAGTCGTCAACTGTACGATTTCAGTCCCTAACAATGATCTATCTCCGACTTCGGCCCAACACACGAGGGAGCGACATGGTCTTCCATATAAAGCTTCATAAGGTGCCATTCCAATGCTCGAATGGTAACTATTATTGTATGCAAACTCCACCAATGGTAGATGGGTTTCCTAGCTTCCCTGAAAGTCCAAAACACACATTCGTAGCATATCTTCTAAAGTTTGTATTGTCCTCTCGGATTGCCCATCTGTCTAAGGGTGAAAAGTTGTGTTAAACTTTAACTTTGCGCCATAGCATTCTGTAAACTTTGCCAAAATCTAAATATAAATTTCGGGTCTCTGTCTGACAGAATCGAAACTGGAACACCATGGAGTCTTACAATTTTGTTCACGTAAATCACAGCAAGTTTATCCGCGTTATACTGAGTTTTCACAGGTAGTAAATGAACGGATTTAGTTAACCAGTCTACAATGACCCATATAGAATTCATGTCCCGAGGAGTCCGTGGTAAACCTACAACGAAATCCATAGTCAGATGTTCCCACTTCCACTCCGGGATTGGAAGGAGTTGTAGCAACCCTGTCAGTCTCTGATGCTCCACCTTTACTTGCCGACATTGTAAACATTTTGAAACGAATTTTGCAATTTCTTTCTTCATATTTGGCCACCAAAAATTTTGCTTTAAATCTCGATACATCTTGGTACTCCCGGGATGTATTGAAAATCTCGAGGCATGTGCTTCTTCCATCAAGTTCTTTTTAATTTCAGACACATTGGGAACACATAATCTGCCTTGATATCTGAGCACTGAATTTACAAGATCGAATCCAGGCCTTGGTTTTGTTACTATCTCATCACTGATCTTCCTTAAGAATTCATCTTCCAACTGCTGTTGTTGGATTTCCTCAATTAAAGTTGGTTGGGCTGTCATTGCTGCCACCATAGCGTCCTATTCATGCATTACAATGTCTATGTTCATCATTTTTAATTCAAGTGACAATTCCTTTCGCCCCGTGATCAAATTTTCCAAATTCCCCATACCCTTTCGACTAAATGCGTCTACAACCGTATTGGCTTTACCGGGATGGTAATGGATCTGCAAATCATAGTCCTTCATAAGTTTCAACCATCGTCGCTATCGCATATTCAACTCCTTTTGGGTAAAGAGGTACTTGAGGCTCTTATGATCAATGTAGACTTCACAGGTAGTACCATACAAATAGTGCCGCCATATCTTCAAAGCAAAAACTACCGCTGCTAGTTCAAGGTCATGTGTGGGATAGTTCTTTTCATGGGGTTTAAGTTGTCGGGAAGCATAAGCGATGACTCTCCCATTTTTCATAAGTACACAGCCAAGTCCTTTATAAGAAGCGTCACTGTAGATTACAAATCCTTCAGTGCCAGATGGTAATGCAAGAACAGGTGTTGTAATTAACTTTGTCTTTAATTCCTGGAAGGCAGATTCCCGTTGTTCTGACCACTCAAACAAAACCCCCTTCTGAGGCAATTGGGTAAGTGGCACGGCGATTTTGGAGAAATCTTTTACAAACCTCCGGTAGTACCCAGTTAGTCCCAAGAAACTATGCACCTCAGTCACATTAGTAGGGGTTGGCCAATTTACGATTGCTTCAATCTTGTGTGGGTCGACGGAAACACCTTCCTTCGTTATCACATGTCCCAAGAACCCCACCTCATGCAGCCAAAACTCACATTTCTTTAACTTTACATACAGTTTCTTGTCTTGGAGTGTCTGAAGAATTATCCGGAGATGATTCTCATGAGCTTCTGCGTCTTTTGAATAAATGAGGATATCGTCGATAAATACCACTACAAACTCATCCAAGTAAGGCTTGAAGATATGATTCATTAAATCCATGAATGCTGTCGGTGCGTTGGTAACTCCAAAGGGCATACCCAAGAATTTATAATGACCGTACCAGGTTCGAAAGGCAGTTTTCTCAACATCATCAGCTTTGACCTTCAGTTGGTGGTATCCGGACCGTAAATCAATTTTCAAAAAGACTTGTGCCCGTTGTAGCTGGTCAAATAAATCATCGATGCGAGGCAACGTGTACTTATTCTTGATTGTTACCTTGTTAAGTTCCCTGTAATCCACACATAATCGATGTGTTCCATCTTTCTTTTTCACAAACAGGACTGGTGCACCCCAAAAAGAAACGCTCAGGCGAATGAACCCTTTATCCAGTAAATCTTGCAACTGAATCTTTAGTTCTTTCATCTCAACCGGTGACATCCTATACGGAGTTTTAGAAATGGGTTGAGTTCCTGGTACCACTTCAATTGTAAACTCAATTTCACGGTCTACTAACTCCCCTGGTAACTCCTTCGAAAAAACATCCGGAAATTCACAGACAACTGGAATCATATTAGTACCCCCATTCGTTGATTGCCCCTCCAAGACACTGCACAAATACCCCTGACACCCTTTCTGTAACAATTTGTATGCTTTCACTGCGGACATTAGATAAGGTGGAGAAATCACTCCATGCCCCTTAAAAGTGAATTTTGACTGCCCCAGAGGGTGGAAACTGATTTTCTTGGTCGTACAATCAATAGTCGCTTGATGCTCATTTAACCAGTCCATTCCCAGAATAATATCGAAGTGAGTCATGTCAAGAGGTAGCAGGTTGTCATATACCCGGACATTCCCAATTAAAAGTTCACAAGCTAAATAAATAGATGTACAGACCATAAAATCCCCCAAAGGTGAAGACACACACAATACATAAGGTAATAATTCCTCAGATTTATCTAAATTTTGAACAAATATTTTTGACACAAAGGAGTGGGTGGAACCAGAATCAAACAACACATGAGCAGAATGACCGTGAATAATAAATGTACCTGACACCACGGCTGCAGCATTTTGCACATCGCCCAGAACCAACGCAAACACCCTTCCTTGCCTAGCGGTGTCCTTATTGTTGGTAGACTTTGCAGCTGACTTGGTGTTGGGAGCTGGTGTAGACCCTACTGAACTTGTAGTAGCTCTATTTCCATTTTGTTGATTCCTTTGAGGGTAGTCCTTTACCAGATGACCTGTTTTGCCGCACCTAAAACATGCCCCGGTCACCCAATAGCAAGTCCCACGGTGCTTCTTCCCACAATCTGAACAAACGGGGGCTAAGTCTCGAGTAGGAGTGGAAGCACTTGAGGTTCTCGAATTCAGTTTCTTATTTGGTGGAGGTGTTGGCCCCTTGGATACTTGAGTATTCTGCCTCTTCCCCCTCCACTTGGAAATTTGATTTTGTGCAGTAATATTCCCCTCTGCCATGACAGCCCTCTCTAACACATCAACATATGTGGGTAGCTTCAGCACATTAATTCGATCAGGGATAGCATTCCGTAATCCCCCCTCAAACTTCCTCGCCTTCTTATAATCCGTATCCACCATATGCGGTGTAAACCGGGCTAGTTCTGCAAATTGGGCTTCATACTCCGCAACAGTCTTGTTCCCTTGTCTGAGAGTCTCAAATTCAGTCACCTTCTTATCTCGCATACACTGCGGGAAATACTTGTCATAGAAGAGTTCCAGAAATCGAGTCCAGATCAACCCTTGATGTTCAGTTCTTGTAAGCATCCACCACCTACGAGCTTCGTCTTCCAGGGTGAAAGTAGCCAATTGTACCTTCTGCGCTTCAGTGCACGGAAACACCTCAAATAGCTTCTCCACACCCAATACCCATGTTTCTGCTTTCATCAGATCAATTCCCCCTTTAAATATTGATGGCTTTATTTTCTTGAATTCCTTTGAAAGAGTGATAGTTCGGTCCTCAACATGATAACCTTGCACCACAGGCGGAGGTATCGGTGGCGGTGGCGGTGGCGGTGGCGGTGGCGGTGGCGGTTGTGGTTGTGGCTGCTGCTGTTGTTGTTGCCGTAGAATCTCTGCCATCTCCATGATCATTCTTTCCATTCTGTCTAACCTTGCGGAGGTAGAACCCTCCGGATCTTCCATCATTGTTCTCACCATGTTCTACATAACAATCAATTACAATATACACCAGAGATATACAAATAAACATGGATAGTAACCATTTCGAAATGCTTGTTAGCAGATATTACATATACGAATCACGTTGCTATCAATCATTTCATATACACCAAGAACGTCATGCATGATGCCTAAGTCTTTTCTAACATCCTAAGGCTCAATGGATTCGTGTGTGAGATAGCAACTCGTGCTCTGATACCACTTATCACACCCCAAACTCACCCCTAGAAGTTTGGGCATAACCAACTCGATAACGGTCTCAAAACTCAATAATTATATAATAAGGGGCCTGAACGAAAGCAATTATCTACTTAAAACATCATCCATTGAGCTAACACTTACATGCCAGGATCACAAAACATTTCATCAATAGCCCAGCACATAAAGAGCATACACATAAGAGATAGTTATATACATACATATATACAGTCCCATCCCCGCAACTGGGGGTATAACCACAGCATCGATAGTAAAGGCTATACATGCTTTACTACATTTGACAAAAGCCAGAGACCCACGCTATGAGCAAAAAAAAGGAACTTTACAAAAATGGGTAACTCCACTGGACTGCCTGGGCACAGCGGGATGATAAAAAATAATAGCTGTTAGGCTGGACTAAGACTGACCTTCGGGTTGATTACCTATAGAGACTGACATAACACGGAGTGAGCAAGGCTTAGTGAATAATAGTACGTAGAGAATTCAAATAAATGACTTGAATTATAACGTATATAAGCGCATAGGTCATGTGTTTGATCTTGTTCTGTAAATATTTCCAAAACGGCCTCAGGTCCAATATCATGCAGAACGGCCTCAGGCCCAACATATCATACGGAATGGCCTCGGGCCCACTTATCAATAGCTGTCTGAACATTAGAGGGTAGGTGGTACATCGATATGTTCACCACCTCCCTCGGCCATAGGCCATGAATCATATTTAATTCAAATCACATTATGATCGGTGAGACATCAGCATGTCCTCACCTTTCTCTTCTTTGGATTTGTCCACACTTAGTGGCTTATAACTAAACGGCCTCGGGCCCATCATTAGCAAAGTAGGATGATCTCGGGTCCATAAGGATATCATTGTTCAATAATGCACATAAGTTTTCCAATTGTTTATCACGAATCGATATAGTTAACTTACGAATAACAGAACGTTAATAATAACTATTAACAGTAAATGAAATATATCACTACAGTACTATTACTCATAGTGCTGTGGCGGAGCAATAGTCCCTTCCGGTATGTGACCTACACGCACATGCAACTCACAAATTAGTCCCTTTCCTTTTTAATCAATCTCTGTTTCGTTCAATCTTTATCAAATTACAAGCATTTTAAAAGTTTCAAACACACATTTTAGCAATCCCAGAGGGTCAAACAGAAGAAACGGAGTACACAGAATTTCCTCCCATGGGCCGCACGTGCGGAAGCCCTTCGCCGCACGTGCGGGAAGGTGGACCGCACGTGCGTGCGTCCCGCATGTGCATATTTTGCAGTACCTAAGTTCCAAATTCCCCTGTTTTCCGCACGTGCGGCTGTGAGCCCCGCACGTACGATGGTGCTCCCGCACGTGCAGCCATGAGCCCCTCACGTGCGATCGCTGTCCCTGTTTTGAGCAGTTCGAATTTAGGCAAAAATTCAACAAAGCAAACATATTATAGAGTAAAAAATAAGGAAATCAATGCAATATCAGGGTGTAATATCACAATAAACATGAACCACAAGCTCGTTGGTCTTTGATCCCTTCAAACCCATAAACACAATTTAATTCCTTTAAATTTCTAGCTATATTTAGTTTTCCAAACATATATATATATATATATATTCTAAATACATAGATGAGTTCAAACATGTAAATCTAAAGAATAAATTGCAATTTCCCCTCCTTATGGCTCAACATAATTCCAAATCCACCAAACACAAGAGATATTGCCTCAATTACTCAATTATCACACACAAGATCTCAACCACAAACCCTAATTTGTATGAATACAAAAGAAATTATTACTCAAGTTCAAGTAAGGGGTTGTTCTAGGTGGATTGAACCTACTTTGAGCTCAAATCTCTATAATTCTTCTCAATTTCCCAATCTCCTTCATGTTGAAGCTTTCTCCTCTTTGTTCTTCCTCTCTAACTCTCTCTTCTCACAGGAGATATTTTTTTTTTGTGTAATAGACTTACTAAGTTAAGAGTTAAAAAGAGGCATGTAAGAGTTATACAAGAGTTGACAACAATTTAATCAGTTTAGTCATTACGAATCAAATTTTTACAAAAAATCATATTATGATCTAAAAATCATGCTTATCACACTTATATAGTCAATTTCGGATTATCAAGCTTCTAAGGCTCTTAATTACTGATTCAAACGTCACAATTGTAACAGATATTTCTCATAATTGACAGATATAGATCTATAATCATATGATCCACACAATTAAACTTAATTTCACATGGAATTTCACATTAAACATGTAAATGAACATAGTAAGGGACTGAAAGGATACCAGAAAACATATAAGAGGGTCTGGTTATTACATAAATAGTGAGCTAATACCCAATGAGTAATAACAGAACAAAGAGGTTATATGAATGAAATTCCACACCATTACAAATATCAATTAGATTAGCCATCATATTAATCCTTTGCATTAACAAAACCATTGTTCGATAGCATTTTCGATACAATTTCGATTTCAATATAATTCTCAATAATCCATGTTATCTCAATAGCATTACATACTTAAAGACAATTTTCGTGGAACATCTAATAGAGTTACAATGTATCAATAACAGTGGGACCTCAAGGGTCAATCAATGGGACCGCAATGGGTCAATCAATGTATCTTATCCAATGTGACCATTAAGGTTTAACTACAGAGATCTCTGTATTTTAATTATCCAATGGGCCACGATATTGTTTTCCCCGAGCGAGGGCCAATGGGCCATGGTATTTATTTCCCCCCAGGCAAGGGCCTCTTTATCAATGGGCCATGGTATTATATCCCCCAGGCGAGGGCCTATTAAGCAATGGGCCATGGTATCATATCCCCCAGGCGAGGGCCTCACTAAAGGATGCCACAAATACATTTTCAAAAGGGAACTTCATTCATATATAAGAAACTAAAGTTTCAATAAACCATTCGATGAACAATAACAGGTTTGATAAATCATCATGACGTTTCAATAAGCCATTCGTTTCAATAAGCCATTCAATCATTCATATATCAATTTTAATAATTATAAAATTTTCAAAAATAAATACAACTCGAACATATCTTTATAGAATTATTACTCACTGTGGATTATGTTGTCACTAGGCCTCAAACGTCCACCTATACAAAACACATAACAAAATACAATTGAACCACCATTCGATAGCCATGCAACTTTAATTAAATTTTCCTCATGTGTTTCTAACTCATTCCATGCTTATCTGAGCTCAATTGGTGCCTAAGAGTACTTGAAATAACATGAGGATGCAAGTATGCACTTAAAAGAGGTTGTCAAACTTTGCTGAAAACAGAGTCTTCGCTCAAGGGCAACATCCTTTGCTCGAGTGAATGTTCAAAAATAAAAGTAGTCTCTTGAGTGCAACTTCTGTCTCTCGAGTAGTCTGCAAACTTTGCAAAAGTACTGGTTGCATGAAATTTCCGCTCGACGGTCACTCGAGCGGAAGATTGAGTAAAAGGGGTTTCGCTCGAACATATCTTTATAGAGTTATTACTCACTGTGGGTTATGTTGTCACTAGTTCATAGACGTCCACCTATACAAAACACATAACAAAATACAATTGAAGCACCATTCGATAACCATGCTACTTTAATTAAATTTTCTGCATGTGTTTCTAACTCATTCCGTGTTTATGTGAGCTCAATTGATGCCTAAGAGTACTTGAAATAACATGAGGATGCAAGTATGCATTTAAAAGAGTTAGTCAAACTTTGCTGAAAACAGAGTCTTCGCTCAAGCGCAACATCCTTCGCTCGAGTGAATGTTCAAAAATAAGAGTAGTCGTTTGAGCGCAACTTCTATCTCTCAAGTAGTCTATAAACTTTCCAAAAGTACTGGTTGCATGAAATTTCTGCTCGATCGTCGCTCGAGCAGAAGATTGAGTAAAAGGGGTCCTCGCTCAAACGCAACTTTGGTCGCTCGAGCGGTCTGCAAAACTTGTAAAACTTTTGGGAGCTTAATTTTTACGCTCGAGCGAACATGCCGAATTCTAGAATTTCCAGAACTGTGTTTGAAGTTCAAATTTGATAAACAAAGGTCCAAAACTTGTATTTTTGGTACAAAACATGGAAAACATTTTAGAACTTGGAAATGTAGTCAATTTGAAACCAATTGCTCAAAATCATGGACCCAATTCTCAAAATCAAACTTAAATAATGAAGTTGGAACCATGCATGACATGTATTGCCCTCATATCTTTTCAAATCCTTTCAAAACTTGATCAAATGGCATGACAAGTGTAAAAACATGAAGAACTTTTCTAATAAATGTGTAGAAGTCCCATGCATGTAAGAATTCATAGAAAATTGAACTCAAAGATAAAGGATTATGTATGCACGTATGCAATTATACTCAATTCTTCCATAATCAAGTCAATCCTTTCTACAGTTGAGCTTGTTTTCATCGATTAGGGAAGCACCTCAGAAATAATGTATTACAAGACGTTTGTTAAACTCGGCTTCACTGATTCGGATCTATTACCAACCGATTACCCATTGTTCGGCTTCAACGCTAACCCCGAGTACCCCTTGGGTAAGATCACACTACCAGTACGGACGGGTACCAGATTAGTAAACGTAGAATTTCTGGTCGTCAAACTCCCGTCACAATACAATCTCATCATGGAAAGGACTTGGTTACATATTATGCAGGCTATGCCGAGCACCTACCATCAACTACTCCGCTTTCCAACTGAGTATGGCATCGAGCAAATTCGGGGTTCTCAGAAATCGGCACAGGCATGCTATCGTATTGCTGCTGCAAAGACGCCAAAGGAACTGGAAGTGAACTCGATTGAAATACCGGATCGAGAGAGCCTCGAGGACATTGGGAAAATCCCCAGTGAAAAGGCAACTGAAGACTGTGATCGAATCGAAATCAATGGGAGCCCTAACAAATTCTTCATAATCGGCACTTCCCTGAACAAAGTTGACAGACATGATTTGGTTTCTTTCTTACTCTACAATCTCAATCAGTTCAAGCTAGGTGATGGTAAAAGAATCAAATTTTGGTTTGATGTGTGGGCCTCATGTACTCCTTTGTCCAACCTTTATTCGAGACTCTTCTCTTTAGCAACAAATAAAGATTCATTTGTTCACCAGTATTTGCACTCGGCTGTGGATAATCAAACTCATTGGAATATCACATACAGGAGAAGTTTGAGAGTTTGGGAAGATGAATTGCTCCTTAAACTGATCAGCAGATTGCCGTAACCTCTCAGCTTTAGTAATAATTGCGAGGACACCTTGTTATGGGTTCCTATACCATCCGGTTCCTTCACAGTTAAGTCTCTGTATGAGATCTTTGAAATTAATCCCCTTTCTAATTATGAAGATGTGGAAATCATTAGCACCTCCCAAAATCAAAGCTTTTGGTTGGATTGTTTGGTGGAATTGGATTGCCTCTTCGGATCTCCTTGCCCGAAGTTCCATCATTCTAGCGGTTAATCATTGTGCATTCTGCAGTATGGATAATGAAATTGCATCACACCTGCTCTTGCATTGCAACCATGCTTGGAAGGTTTGGTCTGAAATTATGTATTGGTGGGGTTTTCAGTGGGTCTTCCCTAGCTCTTTACAATACTTGTTTTTATGGTAATATGGTCAAAAATTCAAAAATCTGGGTGCACTCATCTAGGAAGCAATTCCATTGGCTATGCTTTGGAGCCTATGGATTGCAAGAAATGGCATGATATTTAAGTCTAAAGCTCCTGTTTGGGAACATATTGTGGAAAGCATCAAAATCAAAGTGGCCTCATGGGTGAAGTTTTCTAGTCATTTGCTTGAATTCACAATCCATGATTTCCTGCATAGTTTGGATGGGTTGAAGGGTCATAAATTGAAGGCTCTGGCTAGAGGATGGGTTTTATAGTTTTTAATTATTATTTTTTTATTTCAAATTGGTTGTACTCTCATCAACCTCTTGTTTTGGTCTTGGCTTGCATATGATTGGGCTCAATTATAGGTGCCAACATAGTTAGGATGTATTCTTGAGCTATGATGCAATTCAGTCAAGTCCCTTCTTTCTTTTCTCATTATCAATAAATTCTTTTATTTGCTGATAAAAAAAAAAAAGGTGTCTTATAAGATAAACCATTCAGATCATCGAGGCTGGCAGTGATCAAAGTTTAAAAGGTTTTACTGGGACTCGCCTTGATACTTGCCTCAAGGCGAGGTTAAGGCAAAACATCTTAAGGCTTTGACTTTTAGGCTATACTCTCTAAAGGCTTGCGCACACAGTCTTAGACATGCGCCTTAGGTGTACTTTGTACGCCTTTTACCCATAAGCATGTGAGAAGTACGCATATTCGAAAATCTTTGAAGATCCTTGAAGAACAACTTCGAATTCTCTAGAAGATGATGAGAGGCTTAGATTCTTCAATAGTCTCAACTCAAGAACACAAGAGTAAAGGAGATGATGGAGATAAGAGATTGGGTGAAGAAGAAGGCAAAATGGCTAGAGAGAGAATAATGGCAAGGCTATCCCATGGATCTCCCACTTTCACTCTCAAGGTTGATAATGGAGAAGGGAAATTAGTTCTTTCCCAAGAGTTAAAAAATCTCCAAAATCCATCCTTTGTAAAGCTATGGGTGGGTGCTATTTATAGGCACCTCATGATGTAAGATGGAGCCCATGTGCAAGGCATATGGGGAATATTCTCTCTAACCACCTTGTCCGAGGAGGTGACCTCTACGTGGAACATTCAATAGAGTTACAATGTATCAATAACAATGGGACCTTAAGAGTCAATCAATGAGACCGCAATGGGTCAATCAATGTATCTTATCCAATGTGACCATTAAGGTCTAACTAAAGAGATCTCTGTATTTTAATTATCCAATGGGCCACGGTATTGTTTCTCTCGGGCGAGGGCCAATGGGCCATGGTATTTATTTCCCCCAGGCAAGGGCCTCTTTATCAATGCGCCATGGTATTATATCCCCCAAGCGAGGGCCTATTAAGCAATGGGCCATGGTATTATATCCCCCAGGTGAGAGCCTCACTAAAGTATGTCACAAATACATTTTCAAAAGGGAACTTCATTCATTCATAAGAAACTAAAGTTTCAATAAACCGTTCGATGAACAATAACAGGTTTGATAAATCATCATGATGTTTCAATAAACCATTCGTTTCAATAAGCCATTCAATCATTCATATATCAATTTTGATAACAATAACATTTTCAAAAGTAAATATAACTCAAACATATCTTTATAGAGTTATTACTCACTGTGGATTACGTTGTCACTAGGCCTAAAACGTCCACCTATACAAAACACATAACAAAATACAATTGAAGCACCATTCGATAACCATGTTGCTTTAATTAAATTTTCCTCATGTGTTTCTAACTCATTCCATGTTTATGTGAGCTCAATTGGTGCCTAAGAGTACTTGGAATAACATGAGGATGCAAGTATGCACTTAAAAGAGTTAGTTAAACTTTGCTAAAAACAGAGTCTTCGCTCAAGGGAAACATCCTTCGCTCGAGTGAATGTTAAAAAATAAGAGTAGTCGCTTGAGCGCAACTTCTGTCTCTCGAGTAGTCTGTAAACTTTGCAAAAGTACTATTTGCATGAAATTTTCGCTTGACGGTCGCTCGAGCGGAAGATTGAGTAAAAGGGGTTACGCTCGAACATATCTTTATAGAGTTATTACTCACTGTGGGTTACGTTGTCACTAGGCCTCAGATGTCCACCTATACAAAACACATAACAAAATACAATTGAAGCAACATTCGATAACCATGCTGCTTTAATTAAATTTTCCTCATGTGTTTCTAACTCATTCCATGTTTATGTGAGCTCAATTGGTGCCTAAGAGTACTTGAAATAACATGAGGATGCAAGTATGTACTTAAAAGAGTTAGTCAAACTTTGCTGAAAACAGAGTCTTCGCTCGAGCGCAACATCCTTCGCTCGAGTGAATGTTCAAAAATAAAAGTAGTCGTTTGAGCGCAACTTCTATCTCTCGAGCAGCCTATAAACTTTGTAAAAGTACGGGTTGCATGAAATTTCCGCTCGACCGTCGCTCGAGCGGAAGACTGAGTAAAAGGGGTCCTCGCTCGAGCGCAACTTTGGTTGCTCGAGCGGTCTGCAAAACTTGTAAAACTTCTAGGAGCTTAATTTTTACGCTCGAGCGATACTTTCTTCGCTCGAGTGGACATGCCGAATTCTGGAATTTCCAGAACTATGTTTGAAGTTCAAATTTGATATACAAAGGTCCAAAACTTGTAGTTTTGGTACAAAACATGGAAAAACATTTTAGAACTTGGAAATGTAGTCAATTTGAAACCAATTGCTCAAAATCATGGACCCAATTTTCAAAATCAAACTTAAATCATGAAGTTGGAACCATGCATGACATGCATTGCCCTTATATCTTTTCAAATCCTTTCAAAACTTGATCAAATGGCATGACAAGTGTAAAAACATGAAGAACTTTTCTAATAAATGTGTAGAAGTCCCATGCATGTAAGAATTCATAGAAAATTGAACTCAAAGATGAAGGATTGTGCATGCATGTATGCAATTATACTAAATTCTTCCATAATCAAGTCAATCCTTTCTACAGTTAAGCGTGTTTTCATCGATCAGGGAAACACCTTAGAAATAATGTATTACAAGACGTTTGTTAAACTCGGCTTCACTGATTCAAATCTATTACCGACCGATTACCCATTGTTCGGCTTCAACGCTAACCTCGAGTACCCCTTGGGTAAGATCACACTACCAGTACGGACGGGTACTGGATCAGTAAACGTAGAATTTCTGGTCGTCAAACTCCCGTCACCATACAAGCTCATCATGGGAAGGACTTGGTTGCACATTATGTAGGCTGTGCTGAGCACCTACTATCAACTACTCCGCTTTCTAACTGAGTATGGCATCGAGCAAATTCAGAGTTCTCAAAAATCGACACAGGCATGCTATCTTATTACTACTGCAAAGAGGCCAAAAGAACTGGAAGTGAACTCGATTGAAATACCGGATCGAGAGAGCCTCGAGGACATTAGGAAAATTCCTAGCGAAAAGGCAACTGAAGACCTTGATTGAATCGAAATCAATGGGAGCCCTGACAAATTCTTCATAATCGGCACTTTCCTGAACGAAGTTGACAGACATGATTTGGTTTTTTTCTTACTCGGAAATCTCGATCAGTTCAAACTAGGTGATGGTAAAAGAATCAAATTTTGGTTTGATGTGTGGGCCTCATGTACTCCTTTGTCCAACCTCTATCCGAGACTCTTATCTTTAGCAACAAATGGAGATTCATTTGTTCACTAGTATTTGCACTCGGCTGTGGATAATCAAACTCATTGGAATATCACATACATGAGAAGTCTGAGAGTTTGGGAAGATGAATTGCTCCCTCAACTGATCAGCAGATTGCCGCAACCTCTCAGCAGATTGCCACAACCTCTCAGCAGATTGCCGCAACCTTTCAGCTTTAGTAATAATTGCGAGGACACTTTGTTATGGGTTCCTATACCATCCAGTTCCTTCACAGTTAAGTCTCTTTATGAGATCTTTGAAATTAATCCCCTTTCTAATTATGAAGATGTGGAAATCATTAACACCTATGGATTGCAAGGTGGAATTAGATTGCCTCTTCAGATCTCCTTGCCTGAAGGTCCATCATTCCAACGGTTAATCATTGTGCATTCTACGGTATAGATAATGAAACTGCATCACACCTGCTCTTGCATTGTAACCATGCTTGAAAGGTTTGGTCTGAAATTATGTATTGGTGGGGTGTTCATTGGGTCTTCCCTAGCTCTTTACAAGACTTGCTTTTATGGTGATATGGTCAAAAATTCAAAAATCTGGGTGCACTCATCTAGGAAGCAATTCCATTGGCTGTGCTTTGGACCCTATGGATTGCAAGAAATGGCATGATATTTAAGTGTAAAGCTCTTGTCTGGGAACGTATTGTGGAAAGCATCAAAATCAAAGTGGCCTCATGGGTGAAGTTTTCTAGTCATTTGCTTGAATTCACAATCCATGATTTCCTGCATAGTTTGGGTGGATTGAAAGGTCATAAATTGAAGGCTCTGGCTAAATGATGGGTTTTGTAGTTTTTAAATTTTTATTTATTTATTTATTTATTTATTTCAGATTGGTTGTACTCTCATCAACCTCTTGTTTTGGTCTTGGCTTACATATGATTAGGCTCAATTATAGGTGCCAACATAGTTGGGATGTATTCTTGAGCTATGATGCAATTCAGTCAAGTCCCTTCTTTCTTTTCTCATTATCAGTAAATTCTTTTCTTTGTTGATCCAAAAAAAAAAAAAAAGTGTCTTATAAGATAAACCATTCAGATCATCGAGGCTGGGCAGTGGTCAAAGTTTAAAAGGTTTTACTAGGACTCGCCTTGATACTTGCCTTAAGGCGAGGCTAAGGTAAAACGTCTTAAGGTTTTGACTTTAAGGCTATACTCCCCAAAGGTTTGCGCACACAGTCTTAGACATGTGCCTTAGGTGTATCTTGTATGCCTTTTACCCATAAGCATGTGAGAAGTATGCATATAAAGAGTTTGTCTTAGGATCTTGTTAAACTTATTGTTTGGAAAGTGCTAAATTAGTATACTTTTTGACTTTTAATGAAAAAATATGAAATATGGACTGGGTTTGAAGTAATGTGGTAAAGAGGTGATGTAACTCAAATAAGAAGTGATATGACTCAAATAAGATAATTGTGACTCAAATAAGATGATGTGCTAAAATAGCACATGCCAAACAGCTACTTAATCTAGTAGATGGTTTAAACATAAAAAAATTAAATAAATTTTTTTTTACCATTGTGCAACTATATTCTATAGGAAAAATTAAATAAATGACCAATCAAGAAAAACACAAAGTTAATGCTCAGTGAGAAGCTCAATCACTAAAGTTATGAATACCAATTTTATTTTCAATAAAGCAAAGTTTCCTTCTCTATCATGAGCTTTTAGCAGAAAAGTATTTACACATTTATATTTAATTTTGATGTATTTATTTATTATTTTAAAATATTTAAATTATTTAATAAATATAAAAATTCAAAATTTAAAATGCTTATACCTCAACGCCTTAAGGCTTACACCTCACCTCATAAAGCGTAAAACGCCTCACGTTACACATTTATCTTTAAAAACTTTGGTGGTCATTAGTCCACGAGTCCCAACATTACAATCAATAAATATTGGTAGGCTCTATAAAAAATTACCAACAATCTATATTTGAAATAATGCAATTTCAACTACTAGTATTTTTATTTATTTTTATTTTTTTTACAGGTAAGATGTTAACAAATTAATACATTAAGTTAGTATAACCAAGCATTTGATACTTCTCCATAAACTTGAATCCTAAACTTCTTTCTAAAAATCTAAAAGTACAATCACTTGAGATACAATCAAGTTTAATTTCTCAATTATTAACTATTAGTCTATAACAATTGGTAAATGTGCTTAATAAAATTAATATGGTATTGGGTACTCTAAAACTTTATCCAACATTGTAACAGATGCCAGATTTGCATTCTAATCCACACTTGCCTAATGGTGAGCCCACATTGACTAACAGTTATGATAATGCAGCGCAAAAATGTAATTAATTTGTATGATTTGAGGAGACTTTGACTTGAGTTCAACAATAAATACCTAGGATTTATAAATATTGCAATTTGAAAGAAAAAAAAAAAATTTTGAGGAAGAAATGCAAATCAGTGGAATAGTAAAAAAATAATTACAATATAAATCAGCTTGTATATTTTCATTTTTCAGAAAACACTTTTTAAAAAATTCTACATTTTAATTTTTCGTGTTTTTTTTGTTTTTACTGAATTTTTTAATATTTAAAGTAATTTTTTTACTTTTTAGACACACCTAACATAAATACACCTAAAAAGTAAAAAAATTGTATAAAAAATCTTTTAAAAATTCACTAAATACCAAAAATATAAAAAAAAATATAAGAATTCAATACATTTTTTGTATTTTTATGTATTTATTAATTTTTTAAAATATTTTTTTTATAATTTTTTTACTTTTTAGATGCATCTAACTAAGATGTATCTAAAAAGTAAAAAAAATGTTTAAAATTTAAAAAATATTCACTAAAAATAAAAGAATACGAAAACTAAAAAATTCAATTTTTAAAAAACTTAATTCAGAAAACTCAAACCAAACACACTAAATGAAATCTTTTTTTTTGTACAACTTTGATGTATAAGAAGAACTTGCACCAAATACGGTAATAACTTGCCCACAAGAAATTTGCACCATGTTGAAAATGCAAATATTTCTAACAATTCCACTGATTTACAATTTTTCAAAAAAAAAAAAAAAAAAATCCAAGCTAAGTGCTGACATGTAAAACAAAATTAATAAAAGGCCTTGTTTGGTTTGTTTTTCAGAAAAAATTTTGGGAAAAAATCTCTACAAATAAATTTTCAAGAGTAATCAAACCAAATAAATTTTTTCCAAAAAAATCTCAAATTTTTGTTTGGTTACTTACTTTCTAAAATTACTCTCTCTCTTATACACATCAAATTAATCACTTTTTTTAAAACTCTCTCCCTAAAATAATTTTCCAAAACCATTTCTGAAAAAAGGAAAACTAAATAAGTTTTCGTACTTTTTATCTCAAAAACTACTCTACAAACACAAACTAAACACACCCGATTCTGGTATTAGAAGCATTAAACTTTAAAGACAAAAAACAAGTTTGTATAATAATTAAAAATTATTAGATATGAGCATTCGTTTGGAATGTGAGTTAGTTTTTTGATTTTTTAGTTATTTTAGCTTGAGATTAAAAAGTCTCGTTTGAGATGAATTTTTTTTATCTTTTTTAATTTTTATGAGAGAAAAAATATCATAATTATGAGTTGTATGTGATATTTTTATCTTATTGAGTTAAAAAACCTATTTTATTTTTTTTTTAAAACAAAAAAAAGTTGAGATTTTTTCTCCCCCAAACGAGTTCTTTCCATATTAAATATTGAAATACGAGATGGAAGAAGCAACGCAACAACGTCAAGATAAATAAAATAATAATAAAAGAAAAAGTTGTTGGACTTTGGTTAAGGTTAAGTTTGGCAAGTCTATAAAAAGTTAAAAAGTTAAAAAGTTATTACTATTTATCAAAAGTTAAAAATTATGACTGCACAATTCCCAATCCTAATTTTTTCTTACACACTAATTTATACAATTTTTTAATACACATTTTCCATAAAAAGTCAAAAAGTTAATCCAAACATTCATATTTTTTTCTTCAATTTTTTAGTTCAAAAAGACAAAAAATACATTTATTTAAGACACCCCAAACAACTCCTAAATGAGCACCCTCATGCCACAAATAAAATAATAACAAAAAGAAGTGGTCGGGCTTAATTGATTAAAAATGACCACCGTCAAGCCCTGTAATAATTTTCTTTCAAAATCTTGTGATAATTTTCTCTCACAAACTGATCTAAAAATAAGAATTTTGTACAAAATTCACATACAAAACAATGCAACTTTGTAGCCCCGTTTGATAGTGTTATGGGAAAGTGATTATAAATTATAACTTAACAGATAAAATTTGATCAATTGAGAGGAAGAGAGGCGTGCTAAGTCCTTAATAAATGAGATCATGTTTATTAATTTGAGTACTGAGAAGGATCCTGGCTTGATACAGATTGGTTCTACATTGTCTTCGGCGCGAGCGACTAGTCGATTTCTTAAAAGATTTCAAAAAAATATTTTGCATGGTTCCGCGAAGACCTGTGTGGAATCGCTCTTGAGATTGTGCAGCATATGATCATTCTCAGCCTCGAGACTCGACCCCTTTTGCTTTCAAACCTTGAACTTGGATTCAGAATGTTCAACGGTCAACCACAGTGTGAGGCTTGTATGGCCAGATTTGAAGTAATCCTTGAACTAGGGGCAAGAAAGTCAGATCTAGAAGATCAGATGCGAAGCTAGATCAGAAGCATCCCCTGAACTAGGGGCAAAAAAAGTCAGATGTGCTTGAAGAGTCAAATATGGGTCATTTAGCCAACCAATGAAGACTGGCAAAAAAGCCAAATCCCAGAAGGGAGGAAAGAAGAAAGTTTTTGTTGAAGAACAATCAAGTTCTTATCCGCAACACTAGGGGCAAATTCAGCCCCTATTGGATGAACTTTTACATCATCAGCGAACATCAGCCATTCTCCTGGATTCAGATGGCTTCGAGATCTCAAAACCATTCAATATGGACCAAGCTACACTTTTACCCTTGAGAGGCTCACTGGGCCGAAAACCAGAAAGGGCGACCCAGGCAAAAGTTAGAGCAAAGAAAAGAACAGAAAAAAAAGAAAAAAAATGAAGAGAATGAAAGATGAAAAGAAAAGAAAATGAAAAAATGCAAAGAAAAGAACAAAAGAAGATGAAAAGAAAGAAGAAAGAAGAAATGAAATGAAAAGAAAAGAAAAACAGAGCTCGCAAGGTTGAAAACCTGGAAGGGTGACCTTGGCAAAAGTTAGAGCGTAAAAGGAGAGATTAATACCCGAGTGTACCTTAACCTGGAACTACGTCAGGTTTGATTCCCATCTTTGAGATACGTAGGCAACTTCATTCTGAAGTCCAGTCGTAAAACACTTCAAATTCAACTGCCCTGTCCATGAGATTGAATGGGTCATCTTTGTCACTTCTTTATCCAAGAGTTCGGTTGTGATCTTCATTATGAGAGCGGGTTACAGTATGCTGCGACACTATTCAGACAATGGGCAACTTTCCGTTGCTGTGAGTTGCCATTCAAACAAGGGGCAACTTTTCGTTGCTAGATTTGGTGTCGTGCAATGTTATTCAGACAATGGGCAATTTTCCATTGTTTTGGATCTGAGGTTATGCATCTCGAGGGTAAATTCTACGTTGGTCAAGCAGTGGCCGTTTGTAAAAACAAGTTTTGAGATTTTTTAATGAAGTTGGCTAATTCTCTCGAAAATTATTCCATCTTTTCAAAACTGGACCATTTCTTGGACCCAAAAAAGAAAAATTTTCAGTGCTCATAACCTAACTTGCATGATTTCAAAATCAGAAAATCGAACAAGTATGTTAATCTAACTCTCATATTGATTAAAATTGTTTTAGTAGAAAACCAAAAACAAAAAATGGTCAAAATGATGAACTAGGGGCACAGTCGAGTCAGGTTTTCTGTGTTTTCTCCGTTGTCAACATACTTGCCAAAAAGGGCACCATACTTGCTAGAAAGGGCACATTGTTCGCCAGGAAATGGCATAACTGAAGCTAAGAACAAAAGGGCAGAAAGCTCTCTCATCCTCCAAGCAGCGAGGTATTAAGCCAAGTGCGAAGCACGGGTTGGAATAGAGCAGTGTATTCCATTCCCTTATCTGGACAGGTCTGATCACATCCAAACTGGCCAAGGGCGTCGTCAACCAATGTCAGTTGTGGATCTGCTGCACACCCAGTTGTAGCGCAACTCCTCCGTGGGAAAGTTCACAAGTTGTGAGTGAAAGAAGGAGAATCTAGTAGAATACTAGTGGCAAGAGCCCGCAACTTCTTGTTTATCCATCAACCACCCAGGGGAGGGATAAAAAAATCAGAGAGATTGAAGAATAGAGAGATGTGCGCTGAGAGAAAAAGTGAGAAAAGGGCTTTTTCAGAAAACTAGAGATTGAATGCGAGAGTGATGTGAGAATCACAAATAAGAAAGGGTGGGAAACATTACCTGGAGAAGCTATGGGCTCCCCGTGAACCGAGTGGTCTCTTGCCTTTGGAACACATCTGAGTGTTGTGAGTGTGTTTTTGTTTGTCTCGATTCTTGTTTTGAGTCGTTTCGAGTGTCAATAGATGTGTTTAGGTTGTTTTACCTTTGTTTTTCCTTTGTTGAGTCGTGGTGTGCTGTGGTTAGTCGTAGGCTTAATACCCAGTTGAGAACTCATTTCTCATTTCTCAATTTCAAAAATGGATCGTTTTGTGCTCAGAGTGCTGTGCCATTCTCCACATATGTGCAAAATAGGATTTGTTCTTTCATAAAACTACAGGGTTCAACCCAGGTTATGTGAGAATAGTAGAACAAGGACCTAACTGAAGCTATATAGGTTCCATACAGCAAAGCAAAAGAAAAGAGGGAAAATGTCGGGCATCTGAGTTTGTTTCAACTTCAGTAAGTTCCGTCATTGCATTCCGTATGTACCTCTTCATGTCTTGTCAATGATCCGAAATATGAGTGTGCCTCTACCTCAAGCTCAAGATCAAGTTTGTTTCAAGCCAGAACGGCGATCAGAAGTGCTCTTCCTGAGTACCGTTTCCTGCCAAAGGCATCTTGGCTGTGTTTGCAATGAGTTCCTAGGAGACCAACTGTGACGATGGAAACTAGAGTTTGAATGGCTGATGCCTAGAACGCAAAGGTTCGTGATTTCTGAGACTAAAGTCTGGTTTAAATACCCAGGGGTGTATCCCCAGCTTGAAATCTGTATGGAAGCCCCATAGGTTGAGATAGCGTGTATGCACCTCAATTCTAGATACTGAACCAACCTAGTCTGTCACCCCGTTGGAGAATAGGGAAAGTTGTGAATATGGTCAGGAAGAAAAGTGGCATCCAAAGTGTTCTACGTGAAGAATCCTTGTCCGCATTTCAGAACCTTTATACTATGAGTTGAAGGAAAGAGTTCGAGGAACGCAAGGTAAGAGTTCAAAGAACACAAGGGGAGATCCCCGTCAGAGTAGAGTGGTTCATCGCCACTCACCCCATGAGGTGCTTTCTAAAGCGCCGCTATGTTTGTTTATTGCATTCCTTAAACATCATGCATTGTATTGCATTGTACCTATCAAGTTTCTTTCTCATTCATGCACGATATTGTATGTACGGTTCATTTGAAGCTGGCGTAACCAGGCGATATTGGATGTGCGGTTCATTCAGAGAAGTTCCGTTTAAGATTGATTATGTTTTGTATATCCATCGCACATGTTCACTTAGTGTATCTATCACACTTTGTTCACTTAGTGTATCTATCACACTCTGTTCACTTAGTGTATCTATCACGCTTTGTTCATTTTGTGTATCTATCGCACATGCTCACTTAGTGTATCTATCACACTTTGCTCACTTTGTGTATCTATCACACTTTGTTCATTTTGTGTATCTATCGCACATGCTCACTTAGTGTATCTATCACACTTCGTTGACCTTTGTGTATCTATCACACTTTGCTCACTTAGTGTATCTATCACACTTCGTTCACCTTTGTGTATCTATCACACATGTTCACTTAATGTATTTATCACACTTCGTTCACCTTTGTGTATCTATCACACATGTTCACTTTGTGTATCTATCACACATGCTCACTTTGTGTATCTATCACACTTCATTCGCTTTGTGTATCTATCGCACATGTTCGTGAAAATTGTATAGTTTTCTTACATCCTTTCTGTATGAAATGTAGTTCGGTCTGTGATTCCTGCGCGTGGCGTGTTTACTTACTTGCTTATGTACGAGTTTGCCGTAGCATTTCTTTGCATAACATTTACATGCTGCTTAATTACAGCCCTATTTGCATAATCATAAGTTATGTTTTGCATTTTGCATGTCATTTGCATCTTGCCCCTGCTTGCGGGCGCATCTCTTTGTTAACTCGCCTGTTTGTCTAAGTCTTCGGCCTTGTCAAAAATGGGTCGTCTCTGGGTTTTGACATTCACTCCGTCATTTCATGACTTTCGAGTTCTGTCAAAGAGGGGCAACTGTAGACACCCCATTTTTGACCGACCTTAAGACTCAGACGTCATCGTCTGTGCACTCGGTGATTGTGCATGTTTGTGCTCGTTTTGAGTTTCCGGAGCCTTCGGCTGAGCGCCTTGTCTCGGGATCTCTTAACTTTCTCCTCTTGGCCTAGTTTTTGGACCATGCCTTGTTGCCTTTGCCTAGAGGGAAACAAAGGCCTGTAAGCCACTTTTTGTAGCCGTAGGCTACCTTTCCCTCTCGTAGGCCACTTGTAGTGGCCCGTAGACTAGTTTTTGGGGCTTCCGGCTGAGTGCCTTGTCTTGCGGACTCTTGTCTTTCTTCATTTTTTGTTTGTTTTTCGACCAAACCTTGTTACCCTTTGCCTGGAGGGTGGAACAGAGGTGTAGACCAGTTTTCTCCTCTGTAGACCACTTTTCTTCCCTGTTGACCACTTTTGGTGGTCGGTTAGCTAGGGTGGGTGGTCTGTAGACCACCTAAGGTGGTCGGCAGCATGCCACCACCTTCTCTTCTCTTTGTAGATCCTTTTTCTCCCTTGTCGACTAGTTTTCTCCCCTGTAGACCACTTGAGGTGGTCGGTCGACTAAGGGGGGTGGTCGATCGGCCACCTTAGTCGACCGACCACTTTAACTGGTCGGCGGCCTTTCTGCACTTTCTGTAAATATTTTCCTTGCCAGCTGTGCCGACTGTTGGGCACAGAAGACATTCTCTATACACGTGTATGGAGGGATTGCACCAAGCCTCTAGTTTGTCTAACAAGCTTGAGGCATGAAATTCTATATAAGGGGAGCTTCCTCCTCCTTGTTCAACGTTCAAAAATTTGATTAGGGCTAAACATATCCCTCTCTCTATAATTCTCTCCCTCTCTCTATATTTGTACTAGTTTGTGCCTTAAGGTGAGTTTTCTTCACACTTTTGCACTAAAACACCTAGTGAAACACCTTCACTCTTGAGCTGAGGTTCTTGGAGGTTGTATTTGCATGATTTTTGGCTTGGTTTTGCCTCAGAAGTGGCTGGTTTTGAAGTTGTCCTTCAAGGGTAAGTAGTTACCCACTTTAAGCCTTATTTTGCTTAAGTATTTGGCCATCCTTGCATGCTCTTTTAGGCCTTACTTTCAACTACAAAAACTCTTGTTTTTAAGTGTTTGAAATGTTTATTTGAGGCTTTGTTTGAGTTAGGGGTGGTTTACCCCCTTTGGTGGCTTATTTTCCCTTGCTTTGTTCTATCTCTTAAGGCCTTTCAAACCACCTTGTTTTGGCCTTTTAACCATTGAATTCCAAAGGAATTTCAGTGGTGGAAAGTGGGTTTTGAGACCCAAAATGGATGGGGGTGGTCCCCCCCTTTTGTGTTTTGTTTGCATGTGTTGTTGGCTTAACACTTTGGCATGCTTTTCTACCTTCATAAGGCTCTATCTTAGCATGTTTTAGGCCTTATTCTAACATAATATAACTCTGTTTTGGGTTGGTTTGGTTGCTTCTTACATACTTCATGTACTTGTAGTGCAATCCTCTTAGTTAGCCTAACATGCTTTATGCTTTGGACCATCATTTTAGCATGTTTTTGGCTCCACTCCAACAGGATTTTACTCATATTTTGGCATGTCTTAGCTCTGATTTTGGTCGACAAAGTCGTCTCTTGCATGGTTTATGCATTTGTAGTGCAAGCTTGTTCACTAGCTTAGCTCGTTTGGTGTTTGAGCCTGTTGATCTAGCATGTGTATGCTTTACTCCAGTACATTTTTGGCTTTGATTTAACATGCTTTAGGTCTGATTTGAGTGGTCTTTGTCATGCATGCTTGGTTTTGCATAGCTATAGTGCATTTGGCTTTGCTAGCCTTAAGCTTTGAGACCTCTAGCATGTCATATTTGAACATTTTGCATGGCATGGCATCATTTGGCATGTTATTTCAGACCATATACCTCTGCCATATTCTTGCATTTATCATCCCTTTGTTGTGTTTGAGGGTTGAGCCTTATGCTTCACTTATGAGCCAATATGTATGCATGCTTGCCTAAGCTTTTGGGCTACCATCTCAGCATGTTTTTGGTGTTATTTTACCATGTTACAACTCTAATTTTTGTTGGTGAAGTCACCTCATGCTTGGTTTTGTTATGTGTAGTGTAATCCCATTCATTGGCCTTGCATGCGTCATGCTTTATGCCTCCCATTCTAGCATGTGTTAGCTCTACTCCATGCATGTTTTGGCATTGTTTTGACTTGCCTTAGGACTACTTTGAGTCATCTTGGCCCTTTGGGGCTTGCTTGATATGGCTATGGTGCAAGTACTTTAGCTAGTCTTGAGTTTTGAGCACCCTACTATGCTATATTTGTGATGGTTGCATGTTTGGGCATCGTTTAACATGTTATTTCAGAGCATGTACGTGTGTCATGTTCTCACTTCTTTCATTCCTTGAGAGCTTTTGAGAGTTGTGTCTTTGTGCATTGTTAATGAGCCATCAAATGAGCATGTTCTCCTTGTGTTATATGCCTTGATCTTAACATATTTCAGCCACTATTTTGGCATGTTTGACCTCTGTCCGGGGTTGGTTTGACCATTTGAGA
Source organism: Camellia sinensis (assembly GCF_004153795.1). Taxonomy (NCBI): domain Eukaryota; kingdom Viridiplantae; phylum Streptophyta; class Magnoliopsida; order Ericales; family Theaceae; genus Camellia; species Camellia sinensis. Next base: position 83,280 of record NW_021027923.1, read on the forward strand.
TTGATAGTGCATGTCTCATGTGTAATATGTTTCATTAGCTTTGATGTCTTAGCTTTCAAACATGCCATGCATGCATTGCTTACATGATAGAGTCTTGCGCATGTCACTTTAGCATTGAAGGTTGATCATCTTGTTTGCGTTGCATGTGTTTGGATTGGACGTTAATCCAAACACGAGGAATGTCGCACGTTTCATACTCAAAGTGATGAAACGTGTAGCATTTCTTGGTCGCCGACCCTCTTGATCAAGCATGATAGAGGTGGAGGCCCTTATGTGTTATTTGTGCATTCATTGACATTGACTTGTGCAAACTTGGCTTCTCGGCCATCGTGCATTGTGATGCTTAGTTGGTGGCCCGAGAGTCGAGTACCGCACTCCCTTGAGCTTAAGAAATGATAGGGAGGGTGGTTGTGCACACATATCTTGCAAATACACTGCTATGACCCTTGTTGTTCTCTATTGCAGCAAAACTGGAGCTTGGCAAATCAACTGGTCGGCCGACCAGAAGGGGTGAGCGACTGACCATTTTTTTTGGTCTACAACCAATTTTTCTGGTCTACAGCCCCCTTTTCTGGTCGGCAGCCCACCAGGAGGTCCCCATGTTGGAGCAGAAGCAATCTGGAAGTTAGTGCACTTTTCACAGATCAAATCAAATGCAAACAGAGGCAATTCTGGGCATAGCAATGGATTTCCGAACAAGGCGATCGAGCATGCATGCACCCCTCGCCCCGAGGATCTCTTTTAACTGCTTTAGCAGCTTTACTTAGCTAATTCTTCGATTTTGTACTTAATTAGTTAATGTGCTTAATTAATTGATTTGTTTTGCTTTAATTAGTTAACTAGGAATAGTTAATTAATTTTGGTTTGTAATAATTAGTTTAATTAGCGTAGCTAGTTAGCTTATTATTCGGACCCTCCTTCGAGAGGGCACAACGTTGTAATAAGTGTGCGTGTGTGTGTGAATGTCTTCCAACCCCACGTCTTTCTCCCTTTTATTTACCAGCTTTTGATGGTTAGTTTAGGGCATATTTCAATTAGCATACCTTACGCTTTGCATGTTTGCATCATTCATTCGTATTGCATGCACCGAGCTCCGCGCATCATTCAAATTGCTATGTATTTCAATTCCTATTTGAATACATGTATCAATTGTCGCATTTCATATGCCATCTTAGATAGCTGAGCCTACTTAGTTGCATTTTTGCATGCGGTGCATTAGGGATCTTAACATAGCTAGGATCATACATTAATTTCTAATTAGCTTCTGTTTTGGCTTGGAGTACTCGGTAAGTTTTACGCTTTAGCATCCTTGCATGTGTGTAAGTGTTGCCATGATAGCATGCTTGCCATGAGGCTATTTGCTTAGGTGCTTTAACTGCATAAATGCCTGTGGATGAAGGCTTCATCACTTGAATTGGAACAATTCATCAAAATGCGAGTTTTAAGCCCACTTGAAGTGGCAAATCATTATGTTTTAAGCCCACTTGAGGGTGGCAAATCCGTGACTTAGCCTACTGTAGACCGCCCGAACTCCGCTCCACGCGCGAGGGCGCGAATTGTTGTTCTTAGCTACTACAGTTCGGACTCAATGTCACGGTCCTAAATCTGGTCTCGTAAAGTGCAATGCAAGACCGATGAATCACCAAAGAGTCCAAATCCGGCAAATCGTTTTGGAAAACTGATTTTTGTAAAGAAGTGCCAAACATGGACTGCTTTTCCAGATACAGGGTCGCCACCTAAATATTTTATTTTGGGAAAATTTAGGAAACCCTGACTCGTGTCTAAGGCCACGTGTCCGTCATCACCAAAGTTTTCTCGGCTCGGGAACTTGGGTACGAGAGGGGAAGGTCATGCAATGAGCACCCTCGCTCGCCCGATCAAAGATCGGCCTGTACTAAGCATGATATTTTATTTTTGAAAACACTTGTGCTCTTATTCCGGTTATTAGCTAGAATTACTATGTGATGCGCACAACACACAAGTATAGACTAGATCGCCTAAGTTGGAACAAAACATTACATATTTGTTTGTTTGAAAACAGTTTGAAGTTTGCTACTCGCAAGTAGGCTAAATCGAGGATTTCAATGAATTGTTCCAATTCAAGCATTCGAACCTTCACCCGTAGACATTCAGGCAGTTAATCAAATAAGCAATTAGCCTCATGGCAAGCATGCTTTCATGGCAACATTAACACACATGCAGTATGCTATAGCATAAACACTCACAATGTACTCCGAGCCAAAACAACAACTAGTTAGCAATCAATGCATGATCCTAGTTCATGTTAAGATGGTTAATGCAACGAATGCAAAATGCAACTAGAAATAGGCTCGGCTATTCTAAGATGGCATATGAAATGCAACTTGATAACATGTATTCAAATCGGTATTGAGATACAATGCAGTTAGCATGATGCGCCGAATCCGGTACATGCAAGACAAATGAATGGATGCACGCATGCAGGCATAAGGATGCTAATTGAAACATGCCCTAAAACTAACCATCAAAAGCAGATAAGTAAAAGGGAGAAAGAAATGGGGGTTGGAAGACATGCACACACACACGCACCCTTATTACAAAATTAGCCCTCTCGAAGGAGGTCCGAATGAATACGCTAAGTTAGCCATGCTAAGCTATTCTAATTAAACTAGGCTAATCAACTAATCTAATTAAACTAATTAGACTATTACAAACCAAATAAAATAACTAGCTACAACTAATCATTACAAAACTTTAACTAATTAACAAATTAATTAAGTTACAAAACCAAATGCTAATTAAAAAATAAAGCGTTAAAATATGTAGACGAGGCCGCCTCAGCTCTGCCTTGAAGAAGTTGAAGATGCATGCTCGATTCCCATCCTGAAAGCTCTCCAAATGCTCTTTAGAGGCTCTGTCTGCAGGGTGTCTTTGAGAACTTGCTGCTGGAACTTACCAAAACACTGCTGGGGGAGTGCACCAGTGGCCTGCTGGCCATGAGGAGTTTCTGCCGACCACCCTGCCGGCCAAGAGTAAGCATTGCCGGCCAAGAATGATGGTTTGCCGGCCAGAAATGGGAAGCTGTCGGCCACTGGTGTGCTGTGACACTAAGCTGCAGCAGAGCACAAAACAGAGGAAAGGGAGGGTCTCCCAAGGATATGTACGCACTATGCCATCCCATATCACCTCAAAACATCAAGGGAGAGGCATAATCGGATCCAAGACCATCAATCATGCATCTCGATGCATGATGGCCAAAGATCCAACATGTGCAAATTATCAATATGAAATGAATGCACAAATAAACACATAAAGCCTAAAACTCTATCATGAATCATCAAAAGCGTCGGCGATCGAGAATTGAGACATGTTTTATCACTTGAAGTATGAAACGTCCCTCGTTTCTCGTGCTCGAATTAATACTTAATCCAAACAACAATGTAATACAAGCATTGCAAACATGCAATATGACTTAAGTATGCAAACATGCAACTACATGGCATACTCAATGCAATGTGACATGATTAACTTATCAAAGCTAATGATATGCGAACAATGCTAATGCATGCATGCACAATGCAATGCTACAAGGACAAATCAGCAATGTTAGGGACATGCATACTCAATGCAAGGCGGAATAACTTGGCATACGCAATGCAAATAACCACGTGGCATGCACAATGCAATGTAGGATGGCATACTACATGCAATGAACAATATGGCATACTCAATGCAATATACATAGCATACTCAATGGACTTAAACCAAAATGGTAGACCTCAGTCATGCCCAAACAGTGGCCATTAGTGCTAAAATGATGGTATGAAAAGCATGAAAAGGCAAGGCAAACATGCATGCCAATTGGCTCAAGGATCAAAGCACAAAGATGCGACTCTTAAGCACACTTAAAGAGTGACAAGCATGGATATGTGACAGCACCATAAGTTCTGAAAAGGTGCATGGAATGGTGCCAAACCACCCTAGCAAGACAAACAAAGCATGCAAGAAAGCTCAAAGCTCGAAACTAGCAAAGGGACTTAAGCCATGGCCATGCAAAGCAAGCCTCAAAGGGGCAAGGGCATCCAAAACAGTCCCAAGGTAGGTCATGGTGAGTCTAAAAACATGCTTGAACCTAGCCAATACAAGCTAGCACAAAAGGCCGAAAACATGAAGCATGCAAGGCTACAAAGGGGTATTACACTACACCTATTAAAACCAAACATGGCATGACTTAACCAATAAAAATCAGAGTTGTGGCATGTCAAAATAAGCCCAAAAACCCACTGAGATGGCATCCCAAAGACCTAAGCATAAAGGCATGCACAATGATCCATTCATGAGGCATAAAACACCAACTCTCCAAGGCATTGAAAGCATGACAAAGGCAAGTGTATGACCATGAAATATGCACTGATATAACACTTAAAATGATGCCAAAGCATGCAAACATCACAAGTTAAGCATGCAACCTCCCTCAAAACTCAAGGCTAGTCAAAGCATTTGCTCTATAGCTATACAAAACATGAGTGATATGACCATGGCAGCCCAAAACAGTCCTAGAACAGCCCAAAATATGAATAAAATCATGCTGGAGCAAAGCCAAAATATGCTAGAATGATGAGCCAAAACATCATGCACACAAGGCTAGTAAGTAAGATTTGTTCTACAAGCACATGAGCCACTCAAGAGACTACCAAAACAACTTTAGAAAGAGTTATGAGATGTCAAATGATGATAAAAAAACCCACTGAAATGGAGCCAATACATGCTAGCAAGACATGCTATTTTGATGAGCCACAAATGGGATTACACTACACATACAAGAAGCATGCACAAGGTGACCAAACCAGCCGTGGACAGAGTTAAGGCAGGTCCTAAAAGTCACAAAAAAATTCTTGAACTAAGCCTCAAAATTATAGGGATACACGCTCCTTTGATAGGCCAATAACTAAAGCAAACAAAACAAAAAGAGAGGGGGTCACCCCCCCTCTGATTTTAGGCCTCAAAACCACATTCCTACCACTGAAAATCCACTGGATTTTAGTGGCTAAAAGGCCAAACAAAGACTAACTCAAAGGCCTTAAAGCATGGCACAATATAAGGCCAAACAAGGCATACAAGAGGGTAGAACACCCGAAACACCAAAGAGGCCTTAAACAATCATCAAAAGCACTTAAGTACAAATTTTTTTTCAATTGACAGAAAGGCCTAAAACAATATGCAAGGATGACCAAAATGAGATTCAAATAAATGCTAAAAAGGGGAATATACTCACCCTTGAAGCTCAACTTCGAAACCAGCAACCTTACGGGTCAAAAACCAACTTTCAGAGCTCAAATAACACTCCCAAGAACCTCATCTCAAAGATGGTGGTGTATCACTAGGTGTTGTAGTGCAAAAGTGAAAGAAAAAAGGACTTTAGAGCACAAACAAACACAATATAGAGAGAGAGAATGAGAAATATAGAGAGAGAGACATATAACTCTTCAAAATGTGCTGCACCTCTGTAAGGGAGGGAGAGCCTCTCTTTATATAGAGGAAAACAATGCAAAGCTTGTTCAACAAGCTTGGAAAGGGCTTCATCCCTCCATACACGTGTATGGAGAAGGGATGAGTGAAAACCAGCTGGCTCAAAAGATCTGGCATGAAATCTGCTGAGACAAAGCGTTCTGCCGGCCATCAGAGGTGGCCAACAGTGCCTTATTGATGGCCGGCAGGCTTCATCAGTAGCAGGTAGGGAAGAATCCATGGCCGGCAGTGCCAAACAGTGGCCGACAGTGACCCATGAGAATCATGCTGAAAGGACCAACACATGGTCCAAAAATGGGGCAAATAGGATACAAGGTTTGGAAAGCTCGAACCTGTGACGTTCCGCCGCGAAAGTCGAGTACTCGACGAGCAATCGAACTTGTGGTTGGATGTACCTGCAAGCACAACCAAGTCTTGAGGACGGTTAAAAATGGGGTGTCTACACTTACTTGCGAGTAGCAACTCCAAACCATTTTCAAAAACAAACATGAGATGTTTTATTCCAAATCGAGTGATTTAGTCTATACTTGTGTGTTGTGCACATCACATAGTAAGTTAGATTAATAAATCGGAATAAGAACGCATGTGTTTTCAAAAACAACATATCATGTTAGTAGAGGCCGATCTTTGATCGGGCGAGCGGGGGTGCTCATTTTAGGACCTTCCTCTCTCGTACCCAAGTTCCCGAGCCGAGGCAACTTTGGTGATGACGGACACGTGGCCTTAGGCACGAGTCAGGGTTTCCTAAATTTCTCAAAACAAAATTTTTAGGTGGCGACTCTGAAATCTGGCAAAACAGTCCATGTTTGGCGCTTTTTGATTAAAATCAATTTTTCAAAGCGATTTGCCAGATTTGGACTCTTTGGTGATTTATCAGTCTTACATTGCATTTCGTGAGATTAGATTCAGAATCGTGAGAGGAGTCCGAACTGTAGTAGCTAGAACTATAATTCGCGCCCTCTCTGAAAAGGGGGGCGCACGAAGCGAGTTCGGGCGGTCTACAGCGGCTTGGCAGACAGGTAGATCTCAATACAATTCTAGTGTCAATCCCCAATGGCTCACCTACATAAATATACATAAAAACAAAGTGAGCAAGGCTTAGTGAATAATAGTAATGTAAGGAGGTTAGTTAAGCGAGTATAGTCTTAGAGAATGTAAATATGCATTTCAAACCATTCACAGATCTTAATCATATTTTAGAACGGCCTCAGGCCTACATGTAATATAGAATGGCCTCGGTCTCACATATGTACAAACGGCCTTAGACCCAACATATTATATAGAACAGCCTCAGGCCCACATCTCGACAGCTGTCCACACATTGGACGGTAAGTAGGACATCGACATGCACACTACTTCCCTTGGCCTCTGGCCATGAATCATAATTGATTCAAATCAGATTAAGGTTGGTGAGACATCGACATGTTGTCACCTCCCTCATTTCCAGATTTGTCCACATTCAGTGGTTGATAACTGAACGGCCTCGGGCCCATCGTTAACAAAGCCGAATGATCTCGAGTTCTTAAGGATCTCATCGCTCAATAACGCATATGAATTTCCACTTGTTCAACATGAAACGATATAATTAACTTACAGAGAATAGAAAATTAATAAAAACTATTAACGATTAACGAAGTATGTCATTACAGTACTATTACTCACAGTGATGAGCTTCAAGTAGCGATGGGATGATGTCCTCGTCTTGGCCTGCAAACACAATACACATAGCATAATATGAGGATATAAGCAATCTCTTTCTTGTTCTCTTTAATGAATAAGCCATGGCGGTTTTAAACTCATTAGGCTTGAATAGGTCATAATCCGTGTCTCAGAAAATAGGAAGAATCGAAAGGAAAATGGTTTAGAAGAAGAAATGGTATTGAACCGGTAGATAGAAAGTGAACAATCTTCACTAATTTGGACATATCTATTTGTGTACTTAGAATTTGAGAGTGAGGCCACCACCATTGGAAATTAGACTTTCAGGGCTTGAATTTAGGCTCAAGAATCACTCAAAACGGAGTCTGGATGCAAGAGATACACTTATTTGAAGTTGGCTGAAACAGACTGTCCCGCACGTGCGAGAAACAGGGCCGCACGTGCGGGAATTGGGCCGCATGTGCGGGACCACGTGCCTTTTTAGCAGAATTTGAAAATGGATTGCCACACGTGTGGGAAGATCCGCCACAAGTGCGGCTTTGGGTCAGTTTTGTTGTCCGAAAATGTTGCTTGCTCTATCTCTTGTTCTTTCCATTTCTAGGCTTGATTTCAAACTCAAATCACCCAAAAACATGTAAAATTGACTTGTAACATGATAAACTAACATCAATCAAGTGTAATTCCATTTTAAACAAATCAATCCTTGCCTCAAAATAGAAATTCAAGTCTCATCTTTCTATATAATCAAACTTCTATAATATATACCCCAAAATCATACAAATACCTCTTACACATGGTTGATCTTCACACCAAAACTTGTTATTCCATGAATCATTCTTAAGATTGAACCCAATTCAAGCAGATTTAAGGAAATCAAGGTTCAATTCCTTGAGTTTAACTCATTTCATTCATAACCCAACACACTTGTTCATTTACGTATTAATTTTCCAAGTTAATCATTGATTTCATGTAGTAGATGAATTATTTACAAAGATAATAGTTGAAGCCACATACCTTAACTCAATTCCTTGTTTTTTCCCTTTAATCTCTTCAATTTTCCAAGCTTCTATGGATGATCTTCTTCCTCTCTCTTCAATTCTCTTCAATCATCTTCAAAGCCACCATGAATGTTGAGCTTCATTTAGAGAATTTTGTCTTTCCTTCCCTCTTTCTCTTTCTTTCACGGTTCTCTCTCTCTCTCTCTCTCCCTTAGATATTTTTGGTCCAAATATCTTGAGTTCAACTCATGTATCTCATATGGCCTATCTATATATATCTATATACCACATACATAAACTTATCACAATTAGGGCTAGCCAAACGCACCTTTACGAATCGCACAAAATCAAATTTCAATTAAACTTCCCAGATGACTCTAAAAATTATGCTGATCATAAATATGTCCTCTGTTTCGGTTTCTGAAACCTTTAAGGTCTTCAATTTGCAGTGTAAAATTAATCACTCAAACACACCTTAACGAATCAGACATATTAATTTTCCAATCAACTTTCCCAAATAGCTCTAAAAATTCCCATTAACATATTTATGCAATCGATTTTGATTTTTGAACCCATAAAGGTCGGCAATTTCAATCTTAAGGCCATATCTCAACAGATAATTCCTCAATTCAAATAGATATAATTAAATTAAAACACATTAATTCTATAGTAGACATAAGATGATTTCTTATACGCATTTTGGGGTCGTTACATCAACGATCTGCTAGATTACTTTAGCAACTTCCAATACCGAAATGGAAATGAGAGCATATCATGATGGATTTTATTGTTGGTCTGCCTCGTTCTTCAAGATGTATGGACTTTATCTAGGTAATTGTTGATCGTTTGACTAAATCAGTTCACTTTTTGCCTGTTATAACTTTTTATAATGCAGATAAATTGGCTAACATTTACATTGATGAGATTGTAAAACTACACGGGTGCTAGTGTCTATTATATCTAACAGAGACTCTAAGTTCACCTCGAGATTTTGGCAGAGTTTGCAACAAGCTTTGGGAACCGAATTGAGACTGAGTAGTTCTTATCACCCACATACAGACGGCCAATCCGAACGGACCATTCAAACTTTGGAAGATATGCTACGAATGTGTGTGTTGAACTTCCAAGGAAATTGGGAAACTTATTTCCCATTGGCCGAATTTGTGTACAACAACAGTTACCATTCAAGTATTGGTATGGCTCCTTTATGAAGCTTTGTGTGGTAGAAATGCCGATCTCTAATTTGTTGGGCCGAAGTAGGTGATAGACCGTTATTGGGACCGAAACTTGTGTAAGTGACGATTGAGAAAGTAAAACTAATTTAGCAATGTTTGAAAACTGCTCAGAGTCTTCAAAAGAGTTATGCAGATGTTCGAAGAAGAGACAGAGAATATGAAGTTGGTGACCATGATTAACCTAGAATAATGAGGATAAGAGTTAGAAATACACACTTATAAAGAAGAATGATAAGTTAAGCATTTTGGGGCGTATGTTAAATGTGTATCTATCACATGTTTGTGTAGGTCTTATGTTATCGCCCGCCTGATTAGTCTGCTCTATCCAAGTGATCTGTTCTGCTACTGGAGCTATCTGTGAGTAATAACTCTATAAAGCTATGTTGATTCTAAGTATATTCAGAATGATACAATATGATCTGTTTTGTGAAATGCTATTTTGTGAATCATGAATGATTGTCTAGCTTTTCTTAAATGTATTCATGGCATCCTTAGCATCAAGTGTTCATGTGACCTGGTACCAGGGTTTCAAGTGGGTTCCATTTATGGAACTAGTTACGCATAACCGTCTTTACCAAGTGAAAATGGGTCTTTATGACCATCTCAAGTGAAAGTGGGTCCTTATGACCATCTCAAGTGAATGTGGGTCTTTATGACCAAGTGATCTGTAGCTAATGGATGTACCACATATAACTGTTTTTGAAATCTGTATAAGTATGTGAATCTGAATCTGTTTCTGATATGAACTCTGATTTCTGAATCTGTGAAGGACATTATTCATAAAACCTTTACTCTGTTGTTATTCACTGGGCTCCAACCCATTGTATTATTTATGTATGTAGGTGATTAGGCAGGAGACCAGATTTAAGACTTCAAGTCTGGATCTATTCTGTCAAGCCAACCACCATGCCTCATGAGGAGGTTCTCGAAAATTATGTGGTCAAGTTTTGTAATGAAGTCTTTAGTTTTTGTCTACTTTTGTTTCTTTTTGTTTATAGGGCTAAGTCTCTTTTGTTGTATCTGTACATGTGATAACGTCACACATATGTATATAAGTTAAAAATTTTCTGTCCCATATGCCTGCACGGCTCTATGGATATTGTAGGCTTGATATTTGCTTATGCTAGCCTCTTATTTTGTTAATTCATTTTAGAGGCATTCGGTAATCCTAGGATTACTGGTCAGTTACGATGCTAAGTCTATAGGGGTGGGTTTGGGTCGTGACACGTTCGAGGAATGGATGACCATATATAATATGTCGTACAGATAAGCTATGTAGAACTTTTTTTTTTTTGATCAACGTGTAGAAATCTTTTGAAATACATATTAATGTTATAAAAGTCACAGCACATGTGTTTTAGAGATTTTTTTTTATTTTTTTACCCTTATAGGTTGCCTCGATAATCAATTACACTTCCAGATTTTGAATAATTTTAATTTTACCTCTAAATTTTTTGAAATCGTATCAATTTGTCCCCTACCGTCACATTTAAAATGAAAAAGTAAAAAAAAAAAAGAAAAAGAAAATTATAGTTTGACCCCAAATTTCAAAAGAAAGATGAAAACTCACTCTCTCATACCCAAACTTACTCTATTTCCTCACCCCTTCCACTTCTTCCTCTGGAAGCCCTCATTCTCCACCCATTTCCTACTCTAATCACCCCTGAATTACCCAAATCCCATATCATTGATATGCCTTGTCATAGATTGGGGGTGATTATGTCTTTTGTGTCTTCTCCAAAAGCCATGTAAATAAAAACTCCACAACCTCCATACATGAAAGAGATGAATGTCATTGATAAACCCAGAATTTTCCCGAACTTGTCTTTCTCTTTGATCTGTGATTCTAGTGGTAAAACCATTCGATTCCTTTGAATGCATGAACAGCCACACCTAGACCATAAAAAAATAAAAAATAAAATACAAAGAAGCCTCCGAAAGCAAATAAAATTGGTCTTTGTTGAAGGGAAAGTGTTACATCGTTGATCATCACCATGACCATAGCTCCGAGATCGACTATGTATACGAAGATGCTAAGAGGGGCTAAAGTTGGGATTGAATTGAGACCCAGTTAGAAGAAGCATACTTTAATTCTGATGAGAATACAGTGAGCAAAGCCGTCACCTTCAACAATCGATCCAAAAATGACAAAGTGTCCTCCTTAGAAAGCTGATTCCATTTCACCGGGCTTTCAATTGAATCATAATTTGCAATTTTTTCCTTGGCAAGAAATGCAAACTGTTCCACGGCGTCAGGAACTTTAGGCAGGTCAGATTCCTGATCTTTTATGTTAGACACAGCATGGATGAAATGATCAATCTCTTCGGAGACTTTGCCAAAGTCAGGAGGAGGAGGAGGAGATTCTTCAATATTCTGTGTTGTGAACTCATATTTGTTCTCCGCTTTATTACTCTCTTGTTTTGGTTCTATTTCTGTGGGTAGTTCAGAATTGTTAGTGGCATTGTTTTGGTGGTGGTCTTTGTTAGGATTAAGTTTGGGATTGCGGTCGGGGTCTTGTTGGTCGTGCTCGCGATCGTGGTTGTCTTGCTCGGCGTCTCCAAAGGCAAAGCTACTAGATTTTTCCAGAAGGTGTTTGTCTTTCTTAGTCTCCATTGAAGAAAAATTGACTAGAATGCTAGCTTGTTATTCTCAATTGAGGAAAAACAAAATCAAAAGATAAAAACACAAAGATTAAAGAAAGAAAAAGATGGAAGAAAGAAAGGGGTGAGAAGTTGCAAATGAAGGCAGAAGAAATGGAGATGTATCCATTTTTTTAATTTTCAATTTCCTTATTTTCCTTGTTAATGATGTTTTTTTGAAAAATTGAAATGGTCGTTGTGCAAGATGACAGTGGAGGAGGAGATTGGTGGAGAGATTTGGGTAATTCAAGAGGAATGAGGGCTGTTGGAGGAAGAAGTGGAAAAGGTAAGGAAAGATTGTGAGTTTGGATAGGAAAGGTTGAGTTTGGATAGGAAAGATTGAGTTTGGGATCAACATGTAATTTCTTTTAATTTTTTCTGTTTAAGTGTGATGGTAGAGGGTAAATTGATACAATTTCAGAACTTTGAAAGTAAAATTAAAATGATTCAAAATCTAGGTATGTAATTGATCATCGAGACAAAATATAAGGGTCAAAATAAAATTTTCTCTGTGTTTTATGCCACATTCTCCTTTAATATCAGTGCAATCAGCTTTGACTTTTTGGTCCACTGATAGAGACATTTTAGTAGTCCAGCCATATTGTGTATGATAATCAAAGAAATCTGAACATAAAGTTAAGTAAAAAAGAAATGCAAACATAAAGTTAAGTCAAGGTATGTAAATCACCTTTATGACTGTTGTACCAACCATATCATTAGACCAGAACCGTTTAGCTAGTCCTAGGACAACTTCAAAACAAAGCAGCATTAAGCTACCCAAAAGAGAGAATATTTTACATAAGAAATGGGTGTCCAATACACAAGTTCTATTCTTTTCTTATGTTGGAAGTTGGGCCGGATTTGATCCGATCTATTACTCATGAAGCTGGGTCAGATTTTATCCTATCCATTACTTATGAAGCGTCTACATGGATTATAGAATATTTACATATTAAAGGAATAAGATAATTAAAAGAATTATCTAATGAAGTGTTTGAGTTGTTGTGGGAGACTACAACTCCACTTCTGAGATCCTTTGCATATCTTATATAGAGAAAACAATAAGGCGTATTCTGTGTGTGGGAGTTTACTTGAAAAATCTCTGCAAAATATTTCTTCCCCTAAGGTCACCATTATTGAACCTAGGAATTTGAAGTGTGGATGGATACAACATTGAGAGACTATGGTAACTTCTCAATTGATGAAAGGTTTTCCAGACGAGACTTGTAATTTAAGTCATCCGATCCAAATTGTTTCCGCTTGAGGTAACATGATTACCCACATCTTTTCCTTCATCATTCATTACTAGTCCTCTTCTTTGTCTTCACCATTCTATCACAACATTGCTTTGCAATTGATACTTTAACTCAATCCCAACAAATCTCAGTAGGAAACGCTCTCATCTCCTCTGGCCAAATCTTCGAGTTAGGCTTCTTCATTCCCAGTAATTCTAGTAAACAGTATGTTGGGATATGGTACAAGAACACACCAATACCTGTCAGCAAAGTTGTATGGGTGGCAAATAAAGAGAATTTAAATCTTTACTTCAATAGATTTAAATAATACCCTTTTTTTTAGGATCTCATTTGCACTTTGTCACTTTTATCTTAGTGGCAAAATGTAAAGGGATATTTATATTCATAAATCTGTCTTTACTTATGTTTCATTTAGTCCAAATTATTTTATTATGTTCTAATAAGTCCTATGGGTAACATAGTTATCAAAATACCTCTAAAAATAATATTCACATTGACAGTATGAATATTCTGTGATGTGAACATTCACACTGTGAAATATGAATGTTTACATCACCAAGTTGCTAAGCGTTCAAAAAAATATTTATCAGGGTAAAATTGTTGATAAAATACTTTAAATATGAGAATTTGGATTTGGTGGATCAAATGTCCAAATAATAGGACTTATTTTATTTATTTATTTTTATTAGAAAAAAGGTTACTACATTAAGAAGAAAAAAGCATTACATCATCACTAAGCAAACACAACAAAGGTACAGGTGGAAACATAACCCAGTTACAAGGTAAAACATTGGAAGCTAAAGACTTTGCGATCCAGTGGGCAACTCTATTATTCTAACGCCCAGTCTAAGAAAAAGATAGACTTTGCTGGAAAGCTAGGCCTCAGATGTCCATAATCAAGGCAGGACACTCTCACGGGGGAACAAGTTCTAAGATACACAGGTGAATAACCGATTGATTATCACTTTCAATTTCCACTGAGAACGGTATAAGCCTTGGGACACTAAGCAAGCCAATTGAATAGCATAAGCCTCTTCTTGGAGAGTAGAAGGAGCTAGTACAGATTGGGTCCTTCCCTCCACAAGCTTACCATGGGAGTCACAAACAACAACAACAATGCTTTCCATCAAGGAATGCTTGTAATAAGCTGCATCACAATTGATTTTGAGATGCCCAGCCAGAGCTAGCCTCCACCTATCAATGGCAGGTATAACATAGATAGATTGAGAGGACATAACATCATTAGTAGAGTGGAGAAAAACTAGCCTTTCATGCCATGCTTGGGAAATTCTGTGGCAAGTAGCAAGCGGGTCCACAAGGAGGTGATTAAACACAAATTCATGACTTCCGAATAAACCACTCTACTGTCGCCACCTGACTCCAAAAGGCCCTAGCATCTTCCTTAGACTTATGTTGACAGAGGAGATCATAAGTCCACGGAGCCATATTCGGGATGGAGCCTTTAGAAATCCTGAGAGGGAGACTACTGCCAAACCAAACTGCTTGTGTCCACGAACAGTCTAAAAGCAAGTGTTCAACCATTTCCCTTTCATCAAGGCAGATAGGGCAAATAGGCACGAAACACATTTCCTTTTATGCAGCCCATTTTTTGTAGCTAGAAGGTTGTGGAAGGCTCACTACCAAAAGTGGTGAATTTTAGGAGCGATATCATGTAACGCCCCAAAATAAATACATAAATCCACCACTTTAAACATGCAATGATATAAAAGAAACTAACCATTTCTATTCATCAGAGTAGTTCTTACAACAGTATTACATGTTAACAACAAAAGCAAATGCCCTATAGGCTTACAGCTTTCCAAGTCAACACTTGGTTACACAAAAGAAGAGTACTAACTCTATACAAAATAAGCCCTTGGCTTGATATACATGTAATACAAATAAAACAATAAAAAAGTGTCTTCAACTCTTATCATCATCCAAGCTATATCCTTGGAGGTGGCATGCTACCTGTACCTGAAAATAATGTCCCATATATGGTGAGCCAACGCTCAGTAGAGATATGCTAAACACAGTATGAGCAATAACTAAGACATTAGCAATTGATAAATGTTCAATTTCTATAAATCAATTCATAACCCATTTCCATTTCATTTCAATTTCCATTTCTTATCAGTGACACCATTCATATCAACGGCTTAGAACCTGACCAATCACTTATATGAGACAATGACTCATATTAAACATTTCCCATTATACAATAGATAAACATACTAGTTGTATCAACATCTCAACAGATAAGCATATTAGCTATATCAACACTTCTAATGATAAGCATATGAGCTGTATCAACACTTCCATAGATAAGCATATGAGCTATATCAACAATTTATCTGACAAGCATATGAGCTGTATCAGTGGAGTCCATCCCCTATCTCCTCCCAAACAACATCCGGTCTAGAGGTCCATCCCCTATCTTCCCCTAAACCGTGGAGTACATCCCCTATCTCCTCCCACACACACAACGTATATACACAAAGATCATATACACAATCAATCAATACATAACGTTAATGTATTCTATTATCCGTCATACTCTATGACATAACCAATTGATTAGTTTTAGTTTGCCTAATCATCATGCATTGTCTACAACAATCAAAACTACCCTCCACCGGTAGCCTAAGCAATTATTTCTAAACAGATAATAAAAGCTCCAACAGATAAAATATCAATGTCTTCGAAAGTGAGTGATTAACAAATCTAACTCCACCATTTCATCACATAATAAACCAATTTCAATTCCATAAATCCATAACTTTCCCAAATTAATTATACCAATTAATTTACATACAAATTAGGGCATTCTCCCCCATTTTTCAATAATGACCCAATGGTCCATATTTCCTCAACCAACAACCCCACCACTATTTTGAAACCCAAAATACTTATTTTAGAATCAAAATAATAAAACCCACTTTTAACAATTTTGAAACCCTAAGTCCCAAAATCACCCAACTTCAACACTTTATCAAAATAACCAAAAATCTATGTCAAAGACCATAAGAGTGAGTAGGAATCCCTACCTCAAATTCGGAGCCCAAGAGAAGAAGATGAAGAAAACCAAAATGCTCCAAAATCCAAGATCCACGGATCAAAACG
This sequence comes from Camellia sinensis, assembly GCF_004153795.1. Lineage (NCBI taxonomy): Eukaryota > Viridiplantae > Streptophyta > Magnoliopsida > Ericales > Theaceae > Camellia > Camellia sinensis. The sequence goes on from NW_021027923.1 coordinate 99,698, forward strand.
AAGCCCTCGACGATCAACACAACTTTTACAAAGGGCAAAGGGAAGGAAAGTGCTCTAACTAGATCAAACCCTAGAGAGAAGAGAGTTTCTAGAGAGAGAGGCTCTAAAAATATCTTTTTAGAAAGTAAGAGAGAGAGAGAAAGTGTAGAAAATGATTCAAAAGTGCCCAGCTGCCCTCTGTTATACGACATTCCCGCTCGAGCGGAAAACACAACGCTCGAGCGTCAAGCACAAAAAATCTGGACACGCTCGAGCGCCAAGACACAGAAATAAAGTACACCCGCTCGAGCGAGAAAACCAGTCCGCTCGAGCGTAGATTCCCCCTTCCCAGAACTTACACCAAAACAGAGCTACCCGCTCGAGCACCAACAATCCCGCTCGAGCGATACCCGCCAGAGCGCAAGAAATCCGCTCGAGCGTAGAAAACACCTCTGCAGAAGTTTTGCAGGGACACGAAATACTGAGAGTGTGCAATCTCTGCTCGAGCGCCAAACGGCCCGCTCGAGCGGAACGACCAAAAACCTGGCAACAAGGATTTAGACCAAGGCTCGACCTACCTGCTCGAAACAAGTCCAACACATCCCATAACTCAAACATAAAGAATTAAAGGATGACAACGAGGTATAAAACCACCGACTCCACGGAACCAAAGTCCGGAATACAACAAAAACAAAAGGGAAAATCGGGATCGCTATAACCTCCCCCCCTTAAAGAATTTTGTCCCCGAAATTAAATACAAGTTTCTCAAAAACAAGTTTTCTCCATTCCCAACAATATTACAACATAATATTACACAATCCGACCCATTACCGGTCAATCCCATCTCTTTTTAAGAGGCATTTCACATTACACATAACAACCTGCATTATCAACATGCATTCTTTTGAAATCTACCAATTTCAACCTATTTCTCATAATTTCTTAACACATGCAACATTGCCGTTATGCTTGCATTTCCACAAAATACTTAACATACGCAATGTTAAAACAAACTTCCATTAACCAAAACATTCACAATGTTTTACAACTTAAGACATATATAATGCTCTTAAAGTTCAACGATATTACAAAATTACCAATGCATGGTTACACATCAACAAACAAGTCCGGATATTTCTCGCGGACTTCCAACTCACGTTCCCAAGTGGCTTCCTCCACTCCGTGATGTTTCCACAAAACCTTCACCAAAGGAATGGTCTTGTCTCGCAAGACTTGATCTTGCCTGTCCAAGACCCGAACCGGTCTCTTCTCATACGAGGCATCCTCATCTACCTCTAAGTCGGTCCAATCTAACACATGGGATGGATCCGGCTCATACTTCCGAGAAGACATACCCACCATAGAACGACCCTGTTATTAGACGTTCGCGGACAATCTGCGGTGGCCAAAAAGCCAAACGATAAAAGCAACCCTCCAACGCCTCTACATGTTGTATCATAATGGGACCGAATAAACCGAGGGGATAACTTCCCACTCTTCCCAAACCTCATCAGGCCTCGTCTAGGTGATATCTTCAGAAAGACATGATCACCTACCTCAAACGCCAAAGGCCTCCTCCTACGGTCAGCATAACTCTTTTGGCGACTCTGGGCTGTAACAAGCCTCCTACGGATAAGTTCAACTTTCTCCGTTGTCTCCCTAACCAACTCCGGACCCAACAAAGGTTTATCACCCACCTCGGCCCAACAAACTGGAGACCTACACGGTCGGCCATACAAGGCCTCAAACGGTGCCATACCGATGCTAGACTGAAAACTGTTGTTGTAGGCAAACTCCACCAAGGGCAAGTGTCTCTCCCACGACCCACTAAAGTCAAGAACATAACTCCGAAGCATATCCTCGAGGATCTGAATAGTACGCTCGGACTGCCCGTCAGTCTGAGGATGATAAGCCGTACTAAAGGTCAACTTAGTGCCCAAGGCACTCTGCAAACTCTGCCATAACCTAGAAGTAAAACGAGGATCTCTATCTGAGACGATCGCCACTGGGACCCCATGCAATCTCACTATGTCCCGAATATACAAGTCGGCGAGATGATCTATCGAATCTCTCACGCGCATAGGAATGAAATGCGCCGACTTAGTCAACCGGTCTACAACCACCCAAATAGCATCACTACCCCGCTGAGTCCTCGGAAGACCTACAACGAAGTCCATAGTGACATGCTCCCACTTCCACTCGACAATAGGCAAGGGTTGCAACAAACCCGCTGGCCTCTGATGCTCGGCCTTCACTTGCTGACAAGTAAGGCATTTCGACACGAAAACTGCCACATCCCTCTTCATACCCCGCCACCAAAACTGGTGGCCCAAATCCCGATACATCTTAGTGCCTCCCGGATGCACCGCAAGGCGTGAATGATGGAACTCCCGGAGTACTTCCTCTCGGCAAGACTCCGGTACAAGCAAACGGTCTCGGTATCTCACACTCTGGTCGGGATACACCGTCAAACCCTTTTCAACCTTCCCACTGGAGATCTTCTCTCGGAGGGATTCTACCTCAAGGTCACCTCTCTGTGCCTCCAACACTCGAGTCACAAGTGTAGGCTGTGCAACAATAGAAAAGAAGGCCGCGGCCTCCATGGATTCGCCCAGAAGCAAATCAAACTCGTCCAGTGCATCCAACATCTCCCATTCCCGGATGGCTATACAAGCTACATCATTAATGGATTTCCTACTAAGGGCATCGGCCACAACATTGGCCTTTCCCGGAAGATAGTGTAACTCAAAGTCGTAGTCCTCAATGAACTCCATCCACCTCCTCTGCCTCAAATTTAAGTCTCTCTGTGTAAACAGATACTTCAAACTCTTGTGGTCCGAGAACACCTCGAACCTCTCACCATAAAGGTAGTGCCTCCAGATTTTCAAGGCAAAGATCACAGCCGCTAACTCTAGGTCGTGTGTGGGGTAATTCTTCTCGTGTATTTTCAACTGACGTGAGCCATAAGCCACCACTTTCCCCTCTTGCATCAACACACAACCCAAACCCTCTCGTGAGGCATCACAATAAACCGCATAACCCAACCCTCTCTCCAGAATAATCAACACCGGAGCAGTGGTCAATTCACAGGCGATAAGTCCGTTTAGTCTCTCTTTCTCATATTCCCTTTCCTCTTGCTATACTGGTTAATCTTATTTAACTCTCGTTTTCTGTTCTATGGCTTTAAGTCGTTGATTAAATTACTTAATGATTGTCATTACATTTTCTTTTCTCTGTATCATTAGAGATCCTAATTGGTGATTCTACGATTTTTAGTGATTTGTTAGTCATTTTATGATAATTGTTCTGAAACTTTGTTGCTTGATTATGATATTTGTGGTTTCTAAAGCCACATCAATTAGTTGTGTTGTTACGCATTTTGTGATTGATGTTATGAAATTTTATGGGTTGGTTATGACATTTGTGATTTGTAAAAATTTTGATTATTTTTATGATGCGAATTAGTGGTATAGTTACACATTTTGTAGTTGATGTTATTAAATTTTGTGAATTCGTTATGACATTTGTCATTTTCAAAAAATTTAGATGATTTTGTTACACCAATTAGTGGATAGTTACATAATTTTTGGTTGATGTTACGAAATTTTAATAATTAGTTACGACATTTGTGATTTTCTA
>NW_021027923.1:104252-246085 GCF_004153795.1 Camellia sinensis
GACTAGTTCAGGTGCAAACCTGGACAGACTAGTAAAATTAGCCTCAAACTCGGTCACTGACAAACCCTGCTATTTAAGCTAGCAAAACTGCTCCCTCAGCTTCTCCCTAGCAGCTGAAGACAAAAACTTCTCCTGGAAGGCACTCACAAACGCCTCCCATGCACCACCAACACGGCCCTTCTCGTACTTCCACCATTGACCCGCATCTCCCTTCAGTTGGAAGGATGCCAAGGTCACCTTTAAGGCCCCGTCCTCGATGCCAAGCATCTCAAACGTCTTCTCCATCTGTTCCAACCACTCATCAGCCTTAAGTGGCTCTTTCGGATCCCCAACAAATTCGTCCGGGTTAGACCGGAAGAATTCCCTCTTCAAGAAAGAAGGCCCTGCCTCAGCAACTTGATTCTCAGCTCTGAGAATACCTAAAGCTCCCGCTATCTCTCGGGCCAAGGCACCCATAGCCTGCTGACCCGCTGGCTCGGCCACATTGGCCTGAATAACACCCTCCTGCACTGCCGGAATGTCGTCCGGTAAAGGCATTTCCCGCCTACCATGCCTGCCACGCCTACCACGCCCTCGTCCTGACATCCTAATAAAGGTAACGAAGACTATTAGCACATTCATAAATGTGCCGAAGCTATAACACTCACGTCCTAATGCATGGGTAACTGTAATTCACTCCACGTAAGCACATAATCACGTAAGCAATTACGAATTTCATTTCCGGATAATGATCGTCCCAAGGCGTTACTAGAGTTCCAGTTAGAAACAGCATTGATCAAGTGCTTTTCCAGCAAGACTCCCAGAAACCCAAGGATCCAATCAACATCTTAGAAACTACGTTCCATACCCAAATAGTCACATAAGCATGTTATCAATTAAACACATAGCACATGACATCACATCTAAGTCTCTATCAAGCGAGACAAACCTATTGTGATACTAATCACTTCCTACATACCCAAAGTATTCGAACTCGGTACGCTCTGATACCAAGTTGTAACACCCCAAAATAAATACATAAATCCACCACTTTAAACATGCAATGATACAAAAGAAACTAACCATTTCTATTCATCAGAGTAGTTCTTACAACAGTATTACATGTTAACAACAAAAGCAAATGCCCTATAGGCTTACAGCTTTCCAAGTCAACACTTGGTTACACAAAAGAAGAGTACTAACTCTATACAAAATAAGCCCTTGGCTTGATATACATGTAATACAAATGAAACAATAAAAAAGAGTCTTCAACTCTTATCATCATCCAAGCTATGTCCTTGGAGGTGGCATGCTACCTGTACCTGAAAATAATGTCCCACATAGGGTGAGCCAACGCCCAGTAGAGATATGCTAAACACAGTATGAGCAATAACTAAGACATTAGCAATTGATAAATGTTCAATTTCCATAAATCAATTCATAACCCATTTCCATTTCATTTCAATTTCCATTTCTTATCAGTGACACCATTCACATCAACGGCTTAGAACCTGGCCAACCACTTATATGAGACAATGACTCATATTAAACATTTCCCATTATACAATAGATAAACATACTAGTTGTATCAACATCTCAACAGATAAGCATATTAGTTATATCAACACTTCCAATGATAAGCATATGAGCTGTATCAACACTTCCATAGATAAGCTTATGAGCTATATCAACAATTTATCTGACAAGCATATGAGCCGTATCAGTGGAGTCTATCCCCTATCTCCTCCCAAACAACATCCGGTCTAGAGGTCCATCCCCTATCTTCCCCTAAACCGTGGAGTACATCCCCTATCTCCTCCCAGACACACAACGTATATACACAAAGGTCATATACATAATCAATCAATACATAACGTTAATGTATTCTATTATCCGTCATACTCTATGACATAACCAATTGATTAGTTTTAGTTTTCCTAATCATCATGCATTGTCTACAACAATCAAAACTACTCTCCACCGGTAGCCTAAGCAATTATTTCTAAACAGATAATAAAAGCTCCAACAGATAAAATATCAATGTCTTCGAAAGTGAGTGATTAACAAATCTAACTCTACCATTTCATCACATAATAAACCAATTTCAATTCCATAAATCCATAACTTTTCCAAATTAATTATACCAATTAATTTACATACAAATTAGGGCATTCTCCCCCATTTTTCAATAATGACCCAATGGTCCATATTTCCTCAACCAACAACCCCACCACTATTTTGAAACCCAAAATACTTATTTTAGAATCAAAATAATAAAACCCACTTTTAACAATTTTGAAACCCTAAGTCCCAAAATCACCCAACTTCAACACTTTATCAAAATAACCAAAAATCTATGTCAAAGACCATAAGAGTGAGTAGGAATCCCTACCTCAAATTCGGAGCCCAAGAGAAGAAGATGAAGAAAACCAAAATGCTCCAAACTCCAAGATCCACGGATCAAAACGAAGCCCTCGACGATCAACACAACTTTTACAAAGGGCAAAGGGAAAGAAAGTGCTCTAACTAGATCAAACCCTAGAGAGAAGGGAGTTTTTAGGGAGAGAGGCTCTCAAAATATCTTTTTAGAAAGTAAGAGAGAGAGAGAGAAAGTGTAGAAAATGATTCAAAAGTGCCCAGCTGCCCTCTGTTATATGACATTCCCGCTTGAGCAGAAAACACAACGCTCGAGCGTCAAGCACAAAAAATCTGGACACGCTCGAGCGCAAGAAGGCCCGCTCGAGCGCCAAGACACAGAAATAAAGTACACCCGCTCGAGCGAGAAAACCAGTCCGCTCGAGTGTAGATTCCCCCTTCCCAGAACTTACACCAAAACAGAGCTACCCGCTCGAGCGCCAACAATCCCGCTCGAGCGCTACCCGCTCAAGCGCAAGAAATCCGCTCGAGCGTAGAAAACACCTCTGCAGAAGTTTTGCAGGGACACGAAATACTGAGAGTGTGCAATCTCCGCTCGAGCGCCAAACGGCCCGCTCGAGCGGAACGACCAAAAACATGGCAACAAGGATTTAGACCAAGGCTCGACCTACCTGCTCGAAACAAGTCCAACACATCCCATAACTCAAACATAAAGAATTAAAGGATGACAACGAGGTATAAAACCACTGACTCCACGGAACCAAAGTCCGGAATACAACAAAAACAAAAGGGAAAACCGGGATCGCTATATATCAAGTGTGACACTTTATACTTCTTGAACACCTTTATTATTATACTTGGAGCCTCTTAGATTCATTTTGGAATATTGATTGAGGTGGTATCATGTTTAGGAAGTAGGATTGAACCAAAAACTTTGATTCGGATAATTGTCTTATGAGCAGTCATCACTCTTTTTCCCTTTTCTTTTTTCACACTTTGATTTTGGATGTGAGGCTAGAACCATTGGAAAGCTTATCTGCGTGAATTTTAGAGATTCTGGGAGCTCTTTTTCTACGCTCAAGCCTAGCTTTCTTAGCTCGAGCGAACTGGTCGATATCAGTTACTTTAAAGTGACTTTTTGGCCCAAAAACTTTATTTTTTCTTCCTCTTTTCTCCTCCTCTCCTCTATGCCCGAAACCCTAGCCCTAAAAACCTTGATTTCATCCATTTTTCACCTAGAATCCACCGTGGATCTTGCATTAAAGATGAAGAACACGTGAAGATGAGCATTTTTAACTGATTGAATCTTGGTTTTGTGAAGGATTCTCCAAGAAGTCTTGCTCTCTGACTCTTTTCTTGAGGTAGGATTACTTTTAGCTTTGTATCTCTTTATTTTGAGGATGATTATTTGGTATTATTGTGACATTGATGCTATAATTAAAAACTTAAGTTTAGTTTTTTTTCAAAATGAGATTTCCTCTACTTTAACTTGAGACTTTTATTAATGGCTATGGATTATGGATATTTTAGTTTGAAGATAGCATTTTACATGGTTTGTGGGCAAAAGTCCCAAATTTATGAATGCCCTATTGTCAAATTTGGAGAAAAGATGAAATTGATTTCAAATCATTAAATTGATGAATAGGTTATGATATTTTGAATATGTATTGCTTGAGATTCATGAATTTGAAAGCCTTTGACATTTTCCTTGGAAATATGATGATTACGTGTTTATAATAGTGCAATTATTTGCATGGTGATATTTACCTTTGTTCTCATGGATGTATAAATGCTTAGGATTTGTGGAATGTTTTAAGGGGGTGGTAAATAACATGTGAGTCCGGATAGAGAGTCGGTTTTGAAAAGAGTTGTGTTGTGTTGGTACTCGCACGGGGAGTTAAGGTGCCCAATTGCCATGTCTTGAGCTTATCGCCAGATGAATGTGGGAAAATATTTTTGAGTGTCCACAGGTCCTGCCGTATTATAGTTAGTAAAAGTGGAAAAACAGATGATTTTGGGTACCCATTCCCTGCTGTATTAATAGCCGGCAAATGTGGAGATATTTTTGGATATAAACATATGTATATGTATGTATTGGGACTCTCTTTGGGGACTTCATGGTTCATTTACCCCCGGTTTTGAAATGTAATTTCTCATGGAAATGGTAATTTTTGATTTTTGATGCTTAAACATTTACCATGTGTTTAGAAAGAAAAATGTCTTGGTTGTGATAATGCCACATCGATTTTCAGATAATTAGATACTTTGTTAAAAGTATTTTTACTGGGCATCTAGCTCATTCCTATCTAACATTTCAAGAATTGTTGGTGTGATTTCGCCCAAGTGACAAGGCGGTGAAGATTTTTGAATGGAATACATGGGCTCATTGATTGTTAATTATTGAAGCTTCGGGGCGAATGTGTATTGGGACCGTGTGTCCATTTTGTTGTACCAAGGCTATGCCTTGTTGTTTGTATGCCATTAAGGCATTATTATTTTTATTTTCTAGTTTCATGGATTATGTAAATGTTATTATTACAAGGACAAGAACATGAAAATTACAATATTTGATATGTAGATCAATGGAAAAGAGGACCTTTTGAGATTATTGTTATTATTGGTTTGGAAAGATATCAGATTAATCAGATTAGGAGTGATGTTTTAGTTTAATATATTTGGGGGCATGACATCAAGGCTCCAAATGAACTTCCATAACACATCCCCAAGATTAGATGACGAAGAGGGCCTGCAAATTTGTGTAAAGTCACACTCACGTCAATCCAGATCATAGCCTAACTTAATTGAGTAACAACTCGAAGAAGTTGGATACCAGACCAGATAATCCTCATGTTGACCAACTGCAATAGGAATGGATAGAATGGCCTTCATTTCCTCTTGAGAGAGGTGGTACTGAAGCAAAGTTAGATTTCAAGACTTGCTAGAATGATCAATTGCATTAGCCACCATATTAATAGTGCACCCAGCTGGTTTGGATGAAAGAATCTTGTGGCCCTCAACAGCTGAAATCCAAGTATCCTCACAAACATGAATACGCTCACCATTCTAGACCTACCACTGAAGACCCTTCATAAGAAGATCTTTGCCCTTAAGTAAACTAACCCATGCCCAAGACAGTGAAGTCCCTCGAGAAGCCTGAACAAAATTTGAGTTTGGAAAATAAAGCCCTTTGTACATCTTGGCCCAGAGAGAATTAGGATTAGTGATAATCCTCCATCCTTGCTTAGCTAGTAAGGCTTGGTTGAAATTGCGAAAATCCCTAAAGCCCATCCCTCCCCTAACCAATTTGCCCAGTGTATGCCACGGTCCTCAGGATCACCGTTCCACCAAAAATTTCTTATAAGCGCATCGAGTTTTTGGCAAAGACTATCAGGTAATTCAAAACATGCCATAGCATAGGTGGGAAATGCTTGTACAACAGCCTTTTTAAGAACCCCCTTTCCTGCATGGGATAATAGTTTAGTTTTCCTTCGTTGAAGCTTAAAGAGAGCTTTCTCTATCAAAACAGAAAACATGGCAGCTTTAGATTGGCCCCAGGAGGATGGAAGGCCCAAGTATTTGGCATTGGGGTTGCCTTGGGAAATGCCCAGAGTGTCGCAGATGGAAGCTCAAAGTTGTGCCAAAGCATTTGATGAAAACAAAATCCCAAACTTATGAAAGTTAAGAAACTGGCTCGAGGCACTACTATACACCTCAATGATATTTAATAAATTCATACACTTTCTTTGATCAGCTCTAAGGAAAAGAACGACATCATCCTCGAAAAATAGTGTGATAAAATTGGGCAAGTCCTCCTTATCCGCAGACTAGCAATCCTTTCCAAAAGAATGTTTTGAGTGATAAGATTGGACAACACTTCAGATACCAATAGGAACAAATACAGTGAGAGAGGGTCTCCTTGGCGCAGTCCACAGGAGGGCACAAAGGTAGTTTGCATCTCCCCATTAGCAAAAATTGAGTATTTGACGATGGTGACAAGTATATGTCATGAACTAATTGAGATACAAGTAATTGAATGATTTCCTAATAAATTCCCCAAATATAAACGGATCACCAGATAAGGATTATTGCTTTAAAATTTTCAATAAATGTATCATCTACCTTACATATGATATGATTTTGTATAAATATATAACAGAGTCCTTACAAAAAAGAGTTAAATATAACAATATAATATTTCAAAATAATTAACTATTAAATTTTAAAATTTAAAAAGTAAAATATAAATGAATCATAATTTAGAGAATTTACCGAATAATTTTCCTTCGTGTCCAAGTCAACCAATTGGAGCGACATTTACAGACTCCAGTCATCACACTACGTGATGTGTGTTAACTCTAAAGGATTTCCCTTTTATAAATTAGTAAGCATAGCAATTTTGGACTTCCAAAATCAATCATTAATGACTTAGCAAGTATTTATTAGATAATATTTATATTTTATTGGAGTTCTTAAGTCATGTGACTTATGACACATGGTTGGTTTATGGGTCCAAAATTAGTGGTTCAAAGCATTTTCGAATCAGAAATACTACATCCCCAATATTAGAACTCCAAAATTAATCCCTAATGATATGACAAATATTTATTAGATACTTTCACTATGCCAAAATTGGGCTTTAGCAGCGGTTTTTTACCGCCGTTAAAGGATGTAAAACCGCTGTTAAAGCTTTTAATGGCGGTAATTTAGGACCGCCGTTTATACTCATGTCGAAAAAGGTATAACCGTCGTAAAAGGGTAAATTACCGTTGTTAAAAGTTGACCAAAAAGGGCAGTAATATAGGACCAAAAACGGCGGTTCTTTACCGCCGTAAATAGGTTCAAATTTTTAAAAAAGTAATTCTCTCTTCTTGCACCCCCCAGGTCTCGAACCCTTGACCTCTAATCCATGCATGCCAACCACTCCACCACAACCACTCTATATGAAATATGTTCCCTAAATAAATATTTAAACATTACTTTTGCTTTATTGTAGATGGTTATGTTCAACCTCTGGCCGCGCGTGATCACCACTCGCCGGAGTTTCGCCGGAGCTCTGCTGGCAAAGACCGCCGTCATTAACGGCGGTAATGAGAGGGCTTTAGCAGCGGTTTCGTTACCGCCGTTAAAAGAGTGCTTTAGTGGCAATTTTTTTAACGGCGGTTTCATTACCGCCGTTAAAGATACTTTAGCGGCGATTTTTTTAACGACGGTAATGAAACCGTCGTTAAAGATACATTAACGGTGGTATTACCGGCAGTTTCGTTACCGCCGTTAATAGTATCTTTAATGGCAGTAACGAAAACCGCCATTAATGCCCTGTTTTGGCGTAGTGTTTTTATATTTGGTGGGATTGCCAAGTGATGTGGCTTATGACACATCACTTAAGATTTGTTTGGAAGTCCAAAATTAGGGATCAAAAATATTTTTCTATGAAAATTTAACATCAGTGGCGACTTCCAAAAATCTACGAAATTGTCACGACCCCAACCCGCCCCGAGAGATTAAGGATAATGATCAGCCTGTACTTAGGCCTCAAAGATTTAGAATAAGGACTAATTAAAATTCAAATCTCTTTCATTAATTAAATGCTAAATATTATACGTGATGGGGTCATCACATAAATGCTCCTTCCTTATTCATGCAAAATAAAAATAAAAATCAATTGGAGCTTGGACTAGTAGTACAACCAAAGAACGTTTTTTTTTTTTTTTTTTAAGATTTAATTGTGTGATCAATATATATATATAAATGTTAAAAGAATTAAGTCAAATTGAATTATCAATTATTTTAAAAAATTTACCAATACAATTCCGTAATTAAATACATAAGTCCTGTTTATGAGCACTTATAAGTCAATTTATTCAGTTTATTTAATTCAAAAAAAAAAAAATAGGATAATTGGCGAAAAGTCTATACCCATGAGGCCATTTGTTGTTTAGCCTAATGTTTGATATTTTTTGGTGATACGAACATGTTAAATGAAATTATTTTGTGAGAAGAACAAATTATTTTTTTGAAGAATTTTTTAAATCAATTGTACCCACATTGCTAGACCAATGCTAGACCACCACTGCCCAAAAAGTTTGTCATAAAAATTGCCTAAAAAGTCAATGGCACTGGTAGATGGTGGCGGGCAGCAATAGCGGTGGTGGTGATTATGTAGACAGATAGGTAGATAGGTGAAAAGATAGGTGAAACATGGACAAATAGTGAGATGACACGTGGACAAATAAGTGAGCTAGCAATGGATAACTAGACAGATTGGTAGAGGTAAAATGATCTTTCAAATTATAATTGTCATTTTGGTCTCAAAAGAATGAAGTTTAGGCCTATTAACTCAAAAAATTTAGAATTGGACATCTAGCTTGCGTACCCAAAAAAAAAAAAAAAAAAAAAATTCCCTAGTGATGTTTGATTTAAATTTTAAATTTTAAATTATTTGATTTTTTCAATTTATCTAGGCCAAAAAAGTAAGATATTCTTAAGTTACAATTTGTATTTATCTTAATTAAAATCATTCAATAAATATGGACAAAATATTCCCACCGATACCTAAGCTTACGAATAGAAAATAACTAACCGAAAAGATCATCTGTGTTACATAACATTGATTTCAAACTTAAATTGCTATATTTGTAGATGTCTTTGTACAATAATACCAACATACATTGTGCGACGTATACATGATTTGTTAATTGGTTATCGTCCTTCAATAATCGATAGAGATGCCTCATTTATGGAACATCTTTTATTACATTCTGACCGAAGATCAGTGTTTGACAAGCTTTGGATAGTAAATGTGGGTTGTTTTGGATGTGAAAGATCCATTTCATTACTCAACATAAGAACCGCGATAGACATGGTTGGCCTATCCACAACATGATCCTGAACACAAAGAAGACCAATACGTACACATCTCATTACTTCAGACAAGGAACATGAATCAATCACTACCTCATCCACTAAGTCTGATGCCTGGCCTTTATTGTACAATTCCCATGCCTAGAATAGTTCCACATATGTTCATATATGAATTAGTAGAACCACATATAATGGTAGTGACAACAATATTTGAAAGCATGTAAAGGTGAAATTAGTGCACTTACTTAACCAAGGAGGTTTAAATATTTTTCATGATAATGAAAACTGGTATTCCTCACGCCACTAACCATCTCTAATAACAAAACACCAAAGCTATAGACATCCGACTTCTTTGAGAATAACCCTCCCATTGCATATTCGGGAGACATATAGCCACTGCATTTGATTGGAAATTGTTACATTTATTCTTACCCAAAATTATAGTACTTCCAATACATAAATATAATGTAACTATTCTAAAAAAATTAAAAATTAAAGAAGGAAGGGAAAAAACTTATTTACTGAATCACTGATACGACCTGAATATATATATATATATATAAGTAGAAGCAAATAAGAATTTTATAGAAAACAAGATGATCAAACTCTTGTGGTTTGCTTATTTGGGAGTAATGTATAGAATAAGGGCTCCAGCAAATTAAATAACTAATTATAAATAATAAGGAATCTTGCTTTCTATAATGTTGAGATCATGTTTTTCAATCTATTTTGTCTAAAAAAGTTGAGATAAGAACACAATAATGGAGGTAAGAAGGGAAGATAAGTAATTAGGGAGAGGGAGAGACAAAAAAGAGTTTAGAGAAGAAAGAGCACTCCTATAGTCTCCATCCCAATCCAAGATATATTTTAAGGCCATTATACTTTTATTTGTAGTATTTCAAACATCAAATGTTCCATATCATACATAACTGCATCAGTAGGAAAAGTAGTTGGCAAAGGTGAGCAAAATCTATTGTAGGAAAGAAAGGATCCTTACAATGTTCCCATCACCCTGTGAGTGTTTGCCAGTTCTTGTGTCACTCGGAAAGTTCGCGCTAACCCAAAGTCTAAAATTTTTGGATTCATGTCATTGTCCAAGAGAATATTGCTGGCTTTCAAATATCTGTGAATAACCCTTAAACAAGAATCGCGATGGAGATAAAGAAGCCCTCTAGCAATTCCCTGAATAATGTCGAAGCGTTTAGCCCAATCAAGCTTCACCCTTTTCGTTGCATCTAACCAAAAGCATGACAGTCAAAAAGATGCATTCACCAAAGTCAGTCCTTTCCATACATTGTATCACTAATGAGGATAAGAGAACAAGGCTAAACATAAGTTTTTATCATTTCTTTTGTGTTAGGCACAGTTGTAGTAATATTATTGAATGACCTATGAACAATTTACAGTAATAAAGATGAGACTATAAACCAACCGAAGAGAAAAGTGTCCAAGCTTTTGTTTCTCATGTACTCATAAACCAATAGCTTCTCTTCCCCTTCAATGCAGCAACCCAAGAGCCTAACAAGATTCCTATGTTGCAGTTTGGAAATCAATACGATCTCGTTCTTGAACTCTTCCACACCTTGCCCTGAATGCCTCAAAAGTCTTTTCACTGCCACTTGCTGCCCATCTTCTAACCTTCCCTGTAAACCACAATTTGTATTATTTAGTACATCGGACATATGTCAGCGTAATTCTTATATTAAATAATATAATTACCTTATAAACAGGTCCAAATCCTCCTTCCCCCAGTTTGTTTGTTGTGCGTCGGTAGCGACTAGTATTTTATCGAAGTCAATAATTGGTAGCTCTGAAGTGTCCATTGAATCAACCATTTTAAAGTCCTTTCTCATGTTTTCTCTCTTTACTGATGTTCAAAAATTGAACCATAAAACAGAAAATTATTTAGATTTCTCAAATTTGAAATTTGTTAAAAATAATCATAGTTGCTTCGCTTGTTGAGCAAAAAACAAACCCAATAATTTATGACTTAGCTATAGCTAATGATAAGTGAATTTCCTCGTTGTTGTTTTTTGTTTAGCAGCTTAAAATGTTTTAAAAATACCGTTCCTATTTTTTTCTCAAAGTACACTGGCTTTAAAATTATAAATTTTGCAGGTGATTAAACTTGAAGATTCTTTTAATTAATCTGACTATTAAGAGTACAAAATTGTTGTATTGTCTGCAGAAAACACAAATGAATATTTATACCACTTTGAACAGAATAAAGAGCTCATCTAATTTTGATGAAACAGAAATCATATTTTTCGTTGACAGGAGAGAGAAAATTGATGGCCACATCTTTGTGTTACATGTCCACGACAATTTAGTTTCAGAAGCAAATAGATATGTCCTTGTTGATTTACTCTGCATGTTAAAAATACCCTTCTTACCTCTTTGATTTGCTCTCCACCTGTGCATACCATACATGAAGGCACCCAAGAGGACAACCCCAGAAATTGTAGTAAAGCTGATGATGAACTTTTTATTTTTCTTATCTTCTCCTAAAAAAATAAAATGAAAAAGATAATGAAGAACAAATTTTAAAATAAAAATGATATTGTTAATCCTAAGATATTAAGCACAAATCAATTAACTTTACCCAGCTCTGAATATGAAAGGCGAAGGAAGAGGTCGTTCCCGGCAAGTGAAAACTGCTGAATATCCATGAGGCCTCCAGACCAAACCATGCAATGAATTCCAGTCACATATGCATATGCCACACAAGAACAGTTAGTCAAGCACCATTGTTGGCAACCTGAGGAATCCTCGGTGTACAAATTTTCATGATGATCTGGCAGATTCATACTGCTCAGCTTCAAAAACCCATCATTTTGAGCCTTTCCTGATGATGCTAAGCTGCTAGTGTTCTTTTCGCAAAGCAGTTCGGTTTTCCTCACACAACCACCTGCCCAATTTCCTTTCCACCAATCCTCAGTTGAATTTGGTACAAACCCTTTCAAGCACTCACAATTTGGAGACTTACTCTTATCGCAAACTCCAAAAGGTCCACAAACCCCATAAATATCACATCGATTGGCCGGAAGCATCCAAGAAACATACGAGTTCTTGACTTGTTCATCCCAGTGCATTTCCTTCAAAGTTCCATCTGGTGTTAAGAAAATAAATTCGACATAAGAGGTGTTGTCAATGTGCCATGTGAGATACACACTCCCTTGCTGATTATCGTGTACGAGGTTTAATTTATTGGGACAGCCATCGTCAACATCCGGTACCCCTATGAACTTCGATCCGTCCCATGGACCACTTCTCCAGTATGGCTTGGAACCATTCCAAATGAAAACCTGCGGTGGTGTGTTCAGTGAAAACCCGCAAACATACTCTCCAGGCGATGGGTCATCTTCGGTCAGCCAGGAAGACATGGAGTGTTTCTCTCCTGTTTTAGTATTCATTCCTAGCATGATGCCGGGTAAAAAAGTGTCACAAGGATAGTTAAAGCTCTCCCACAAGATCAATCCGGAGACACTATCTTTAAGAGTAAGGTCTCCCCTGTCTGAAAGCACTGCAATTGAGTCGTTGGAATGGACAGAAACATTTGTGAACCAGACAGTGTTGTTCATGCCATCAAGTAGTCTCAGATTTCCATCGTTACCAATTGTTAGACTTGAAGAGGCAGAGTCTGTTGCTGTAACTGTAAGTGAAATCTCTCTGTTTGCCACCCATACGACTTTTCGATCATGTATTGGTATGTTCTTGTGCCAAATCCCAACATATTGCTTACTGGAATTGCTTGGAATGAAGAAGCCTAACTCAAAGATTTGGCCAGGGGAGATGAGAGTTTGTCCTGCAGAGATTGGTTGTGATTGAGTTAAAGTATCAGTTGCAGAACAAAGTTGTGATGGAATGATAAAGACAATCAAGAGGACTGGAAATGAAAGAAAAGCACTAGGACTTGTGTATTGGACACCCATTTCTCATGTAAAATATTCTCTCTTTTGGACAGCCATGCTTAGCAACTTACTATTACGCTCGCCTTGGGTTGTTTAGATTGTGTTCGGATAATTTCACTCACTTTTTCCGTTTCTCCTTTGAAATTTTTACTAAAATTCATGATTTAAGCACAACCTTATAACTCTAGGTATGTGCACCTTGTTATACATTTGTCTAATACATGTTATTTATTTTTGTAACAAACGTTATGTAAAATAGAGTTACGATAACTTGTAATTTCAAAATGAATTTATAATTTTTTGTTGTAATATTACATGAAAATCTATTTTTTAAACAAGCGAAACCAAATTTTTTTTTTTTATTTACAAGAATTTAGTAAAATTTTATATATGTTATCAAGCATACTTTATAAATAAAAAATTATAAATATAAATGTTATTAAATGTACTCCATATATAAATGAACTTTTTTTTTTTATATATAAATTTATAAATGTACTCTATATATAAATGAACTTTTTTTTTTATATATAAATTTATCTTACAAATGGATGGCACTGAATTATTTCAATCAATATTTCATTTCAAATATTTAAATTTTATTATTGCACCCTATATTGATTTACAAAAGTAGTTTGTCCCAAAACAATATATATATATATATATGTATATAATTTTCCTTCCTTTAATAGCCTGGAAATTATTGTGATGTTTCTACTCCACTTACTTTTGAACTTACCCAAGTCGTCGACCAAGTCAAGCTTTTTATGAGGTGGAGTGAGTTTTAGGGACTCCAGAGCTTATCCAAGTCAAGCTTTTTATGTGGAGTGACTTTTAGGGACTCCAGTCATCACACGCTATGGATGTGGAAAAACTCAAGGCACAATTTTGAAAATTAAGGCATCCTATTCGCATTTAGTTAAAAAAAAAAAGAGAGACTTATTTATAAATTCTTTTTTTGTTAAGTCTTGTATAATTTTTTTTAGAGTTTCAAATCCTATTTAGATAAGAATGTATTCCACAATATCCTACATAAACGTAATGTGACGTGACACTTATATAAACGTAACATAACATGACACCTACATAAACATAACGTGACACCTGTATAAACGTGACCCTTTGTGTATCTATCACACGCTCACTTTGTGTATCCATCACACGTTTACTTTGTGTATCCATCACACGCTCGCTTTGTGTATCCATCACACGTTCACTTTAGTGTATCTATCACTACACTCGCTTTTGTGTATCTATCACACATGCTCGCTAAGATTGCATAATCTTCTTACATCCTTTCTGCATGTCATGTAGTTTGGTTTTTATTCGCTTGCTTAAATTGTTGCATTTATTGTGTATATGTGCTTCATTACAGCTTCCTTTGCATGATCGTAAGTTATGTTCGGCTTTGTGCATGTCCTTTGCATTTTGCCCTTACCTGCGGGCACATCTCTTTGATTATCTTGTCTGTTTGCCTAAGTCTTCGGCCTTGTCAAAAATGGATCGTCTCTGGACTTTGACATTCACTCCGTTACTTATGACTTTCGAGTTCTTTCAAAGAGGGGCAACTGTAGACACCCAAATTTTGACCGACCTTAAGACTCAGACATTATCGATTGAGTGCTCGGTGATTGCGCATGTTGTGCTTGTTCTGAAGTTTCGGAGTTCTCGGTTGAGAGCCTTGCCTCCGGGCCTCAGAACTTTTTTGTGCTTTGACTCGGTTTGCGGACCAGGTCTTGTTTCCTCTTCCCGAAGGGAGGGAGAGGTCTTGTAGACCATCTCTCAGTGGTTGTAGACTACTTTTCGTGGTCGTAGGCCACTGCTCCCGTTTGGAGACTAGTTTCTGGTTTTCAGGGCCGTCGGCCGTGCGCCTCGACTCGGGACCGCTTAACATTCTCCGTTTGGCACGGTTTTTGGGACACACCTCGTTTCCTCTGTCTAGAGGGACACTGTGGTCTGGGAGACCACTTTTGTGGCCGTACGCCACTTTTGGTGCTCAACAGCCAGTTTTCGGGGCACCCGGCCGCGCGTTTTGCCCCCCGAACTCTCGTTTTGCATCCGTGTTGGTTCATTTTTGACATGGACCTTGTTTTCCTTGTTTGGGAGATGGTACAAGGGTGGGAGACCACCTTTTGTCCTTGGAGACCACTTTCTCCCCACCAGCCGATTTCCTTGTTGGGAAGCTGGTTTTCTTGGTTTTTGGCCCACATTTGCTGGTCTTCCACCACACCACTAGCTTGCTTTCAAAGTGGAGACCACCAAATGGAGCCACCGACCAGTTTTTGTGTGGGAGACCACTTGCCCTGGTCGGCCGACCAGGGGAAGTGGTCGGCCGACCACCTTAACTGGTCGGCCAGATTCCTCCTGTTTTGTCTGTCTGAGTGCATGCCAGCTGTGCCAGCTGGAAGGCATAGACTGGATCCTCCATACACATGTATGGAGGATTTGCACCCTTGCTTTAGCTTCTTAAGGAAGCTTGAACCTTTGCTCTAGCTTCTAGAGGAAGCTTGAACCTTTGCTCCTCTATAAGAGAGGGCCTCCCTCTCCTTATACCAGGTTCCAAAAATTTGTTTAAGGCAAAATATATATCCCTCTCTATATCTCTACATTTTGGGTTCAAAAGTGCATTGTTCTTGGCCTATTGCACCACACCTCATAGCCACACACCTCCACCATTGATCTGAGGTTCTTGGAGGGTATTTTTAGAGGATAAAGAGTTGGTTTTGGGCTGGAGAAGTTGCTGGTTTTGCTGAGCTTCAAGGGTCATCTCTTCTCCCTCTTTTAAAGCTTTGTCTTGATCACTCTCTTAGCCAAACTTGCATGCTTATTTGAGCTTTGTTGGCAACTGAAAAAAGTCTTGTTTTGAGGTCCTTTTCATGTTTGTTTAAGGCTCTTTTGGTCTTGGGGGTCATCTACCCTCTTGCTTGCTCTATTTAGCCTTGTTTTGAGCCATGCCATGAGACCTTTGTGTTGACCTTTGCTTGGCCCTTTAGCCACTGAAATCCAGCGGATTTTTAGTGGTTGGTATGTGATTTTGAGGGCCAAAATCAGAGAAGGGTGACCCTCTCTTTCCTTGTCTTGTCTACTAGCATTTTTGGCCTTACAAAGGAGCCTTTGTTTTCACACTTCCAAGCCTTGGTTTAGGCCCTTTTTGGTGACTTTTAGGGCCTGCCTAGGCTCTGTCCAGAGTTGGTGTTGTCATCTAGGGTTTGCCTCTTGCATGTGTAGAATAACCCTCTTCATAGCTTATCAAAGGAGCATGCCATTCTTGCATGCATTGGTCATGTTTCAGCAGATTTTTGGTCATTATTTGACATGTCATACCTCTGTCTTTTGCTGGTTTATTGGCCTCTTGAATGCTTCACATGCTTGTAGTGTAAACCATGCTCACTAGCTTACATTGCATGTGGTTTTGGCCCTTGATTCTAGCACATTTTGGCAATGATCTAAACTGATTTTGTTCATATTTTAGGCTGTCTCAGCTTTGTTTTTAGGCCTCTTGATCGAATGATGCTTGCCATGCATAGATGTAGTGCAATACCCTTGCCTAGCCTTGAGTTTTGAACCCCCCTTGCATGCTTAACTTGAGGTGTTCCTATGTTTTGGCATCATTGAGCATGATATTTCAGAGCGTATAAGGTTACCATATTCCCATGTTTATCACTCTTTAAATGCGTTTGAGAGTTATGCTTATATGCCTCATTTATGGACCATTGCATGAGCTTCATTTTTGTACCTTTCAAACCATCATCTTAGTCCATTTTGCTACTGTTTTGGGCCTGTATAGGGACTGTTTGGGGTTGGTTTGGTCATTTGAGCATCACTTTGCATACCTCTAGTGTAATGCACTTCACTAGTTTCGGTATTTGAGCTATTCAACATACATAACATGAGTTGTTTGCATGATTCGGGACCATTTTGCATGTCATTTTAGAGCTGGAACATGTGTTGTTGTATGCCATATTTCATCCTTTCCATGCTTTCATACAGTTGTATCTTGTGCCCTAGGCTTTGGGCCCTTACATCTTGCATGTTTGCATGTGTTTTGTTGCCTCATTTTCATCATGTATGGCCATTGATTTGGGTGTGGCTGAGGCCCATTCATTTTGGTTTAAGTCCATCTTGCATTGTGTATGCCATATAGTCCATGTTATCGCATGTTCGATCATTGGATTGCGTATGCCTCGTTCATAACATTGCGTATGTTAGTGCATTGTGTATGCATGCCATATAATCCACGTGCATTGAGTATGCCCTTGATTAGTCCATAGCATTGTGTATGCTAGTTGCATGCTTGCATGTCATCCTTTGCATGCTTGCATCACTTAGTCGCATTACATTTAGGATTGCATACTAGGGTTGCATTTGTACATGGCATGCCATTCTACTTGTTGCATTATGTTTGGAATAGGAGTTAGTCCAAACATGGGAAACGAGGAACGTTTCATACTCCAAGTGATGAAACGTGCCTCGATTCCCGGTCGCCGACACTCTTGACCATCTATGATTGAGTTGTTGGTTTTAGTTGCTTATATGTGCATTCATGTCCCATTGAGTCGTGCAATTCAACTCCTTGTTCATCATGCATCGGGATGCGTGATTGGTGGTCCGAGGATCGAGGACTACACTCCCTAGAGCTTATGCAATGATGGAAAGAATGGTCGGGCACACATATGTTGAAAATACCTTGCCTTCTCTCTCTCTTGCCTTTGTTGCAGAAAAAACAGAAACCAGGAGAATGAACTAGTTGGCCGACCAGGTTTTCTGGCAGGCCGACCACCTTTTCTGGTCTTCACCACCAAGGGTGGTCGGCAGGTGGTCTCTCTTGCCCATAGCTGGTCGGCAGCCTTCCCACAGCTTCCCTGGGTGGAGTTTCATCTCTCTGGAGCCTCGTGCCACTTTCTGAAATCAATTGCAAACAAAGGCGAGTCGAGGCATCGCGATGGATTTCCCGGCAAGGCGACTCGGGCATGCATGCATCATTTATCATTTAAGGCAGAGCTGAGGCAGCCCATTTTACATAGTTTGCATGCTAGTCTAGTTAATTTGTTAATTAGCTAGTGTTGTGTAATAATTAGTTAATTCGATTATGTATTATTTACTCGGACCCTCCGAGAAGGGACAATGTTATAATAAGTGTCCGTGTGTGTGATGTATGTCTTTCAACCCCACGCCTTTCTCCCTTTCATTTATCAGCTTATGATGGTTAGTTTTAGGGCACGTTTCAATTTACATCCTTATACTTGTATGTTTGCATCCATTCATCTGTTTTGCGTGCACCGGGCTTGGCGCATCATACTAACTGCATCGTATTTTAATTCCAAGTTGAATACATGTTACCTGTAGCATCTCATATGCCATCTTAGAATAACCGAGCCTATCTTAGTTACATTCTTGCATGTATTGCATTAGGCATCTTAGCATAGTTAGGATTCATGCATGTTTTCTAATTAGCTTCTTTCTTTGGCTCGGAGTACTCACACGTGGCCTTAGGCACAAGTCAGGGTTTCCTAAATTCTCCCAAAATAAAATATTTAGGTGGCGACTTTGTATCTGGGAAAGCAGTCCATGTTTGACACTTCTTTCTAAAAATCAATTTTTCAAAACGATTTGCCGGATTTGGACTCTTTGGTGATTTATCAATCCCGCATTGCACTTTGCAAGATCAGATTAAGATCGTGACATTGAGTCCGAACTGTAGTGAGCCCAATGAACAAAACGGGATTTTCCCGAGACGTTCGGGGACGTCTACATATATATATATATATATATTTAGTGATTTTTGCTTTTTAAATTTGTATCATAAGTTATTATAGGGGAATCTAAAAAAAAAAAAAAAAGAAGAAAAAATACGAAGCAACGAAGCCGTAGATTCATTATTTGAAAGCTATGTGCTCTGCTCTTAAACCAACTAAAGTTACTCGATCAACTCGTTACCAACAGGTGGTTCAAGATTGGCTCGGTAGGTAAGTTTGAATAAATTTTTAAGTTTAATAAGATTCTGCTCAGATATAAGTTATTTTTTACTTTGACATTTTACTCAAAAAAATGCTTTAAGTAAAAAAAAGTGGTGCGATAATCAGTTTTTGAGTACAAATATCTGTTATCAAAAGAAGCCTAGAGTCTTGTTTGGGAATTTAACTATTTTAGTTGCTAATCGGTGCCTAAATGTTACATATTTAACCTGTTAATATATATTTTATTAGTCTATTTATTAATATTATTTTATAGTTTTGTGTGATTTTATATATTTATGCATATTTTGAATGTTTGTACATAAATTATTAAAAATAATATATTTTAATATTATATTATAAAACAAAATAAAAAATAATAATAAAAATCTTCCGGTGATTCACTCGACCGTTATCATCATATGTATCCAACATCATCATTATATACATAATAATAAAAAGAAAAGAAAAAGGAGAAAGAAAGTTGGTACATCAACTTTCGTCTAATTATAGCTTATTTTATTATTTGCTTTTGTTTTGTAGGTCTATAAATTAAGGAGCTCAGGTGAGGCCCCACACTGAGGGTAGAGGATAGCAAGAGAGCTGAGAAGAAAAATTAGTGAGAGAGTGTAGAGTATTTCTTTTGTAGAGTGATAGTTCCATAATTATGTGAAATTAATTTTCTAATCTTAGGGTTAAGATGAAATTCTAATCAAGTGATTGATGTAGTTTGTATTTAGTTTTGTAAAATTTTAATTGATTTGGATACTGTTGTATAACTTAGATTTTTATGCAAGTATTGTTTTATCAAATTTTGTCTTTACTAATCATGAATACATGTTATACAAATGATTTTCATGCTTGTGTAATAAAATTGTTAAACGAGTCATACCTAATAAGACGAGTCGTGCATCAACCTTAATTTAGTGGTGACGATCGGTGCTAACTGAAAATGATTCGTAAACACAAATCTTTTTAAGTGATGTGTTCGACCAAGACACATCGTAGTACCCATTTCAATGATTTTCTACAATCTCAATAGGAACAACCCCCAATTATAAGATTAGTAGTGGATTCTAAGTTCTAAGGTTTTCCTTTTATTATTTTACATCCTCCAACCAGAAATCTTTAAATTAAAGTCAACTTTCATAATCTCTGTGGTTTGACATCCGTTCTCAACCGCTATATTTCGGAATAGTGGTTATTACTCGGTTTTAATTAATACATTTTGGTTTGCAAACGACCATATTAGCATTTTGGCGTCGTTGCTAGGGATTACTAGTAAGTTGTTTAATTTAGAAATTTCAATTAGTTTTTCTTATTTCTAAACTTTTATTTTTTTTTTGTATAGTTTTTAGTTGTTTATCCAAGTGAATTTTTTAAAAAATAAATAATAAATAAATAAAAATTTTAGTTTGGTTTCTTTTGCAATAATAATAATAATAATAATAATAATAATAATAATAATAAAATGACAAAAACAAAAACAAAATTCTGATGCCGTGACACAAAAAGGAAATACCCATACTGAATATATAATTTGTGGACTATTTACATTTGCTGGACACTGGTGGATTAATTACATCTGCCGGACATAAAACTTGGAGGACAAATAAAAACTACTGAGTACTAACTTATGACTACTAACATTTATTTTATTTTATTATTTTTTTCTATACATATGTTTTCTTTTTCAAGGAGGTCCTATACCCCCTTTTATTTTATCACACTTTAATTTATTGTATTTTGTTTTTTTGGCCTACCGCCTACTTGGCTGGTTTATGTGTGTTTTTGTACATTAAAAAAAAAAAAAGAAAAAAAAATGTGCTGTATGCATGATCGTCGTTCTTGTCATTCAAAATTAGTGTATGACCCTGATCTAGAGCGGACCCTCAGAAATATTTGGAAATTTAAACCGACTTTAGCAATGCCTGAAGCATTAGAAGATCAACCTAGACCATTGAAGGCACACTTCACACCTACTGTCAATGTGTCAACATCTTGCATTCAATTGCTGACTATCGACGCGACCCATTATGAGATTAGGCCCACCATCATTCAAATGCTTCCATCTTTCCATAGGCTTAGTAATGAGGATCCCTACAAGCATCTTAGTGAGCTTTCAAAAACTTGCTTTACAATGAAATTCCAAAACGTCACTGATGAGGCCCTTAGGTTGAGACTTTTTTTGTTTTCACTTAAGGACAAGGCCAAGAACTGGCTAAAATCCTTACCCGCAGACAGTATCACAGCCTGGAGCCAAATAAAGCAAAAATTCTTAGATAAATATTTTCCCATATGAAAAACCAATTAGTTAAGGAGTGCCATCCACAATTTTTCTCAAATTGATGGTGAGCACTTTCATGAGACTGGGGAAATGTTTCGGGATTTACTACATCAGTGTCCCCACCATAAGATTTCACAGTGGCAACTTGTTCACATTTTTTTATTCTGGTATAATAGACTCAGTTACGCAAATGGTCGATACAGCTTGTGATGGGATGTTTATGGATATGAGTGACGTAGAGGCTTGGGAGTTGTTTGAAAATCTGAGTGAAAACTCCATGCACCATGCGTCTACCTCTCGACACGAAAAGCAACCAACCCCTAATGGTACCAAGCAAAGTGGCTTATATGAGGTAAGTCATAGCGTTGATATTGCTCAAGTCGAAATGTTGTCTAAAAAAATGGATCAAATGTTAGCAATAGGACACATTTTTTTGTAACCCACACAACCTCCTTACCAAGAGGCTTGCTCAATTTGTCTAAGTCCCATGCACTGTGGGACCGAGTGTCCATCAACACTTTAATGTCCCAAGTCAGATTCGGAGCATGTTAATGCGGTTGGCGGTTTCTCTAAACCGGGTAATGATCCATTCTCGAACACTTATAACTCGGGATTGAGAAACCATCCAAACTTTTCTTGACGTTCACTATCAGAAGGAGATTCCTATGTTCCTGTGGGAGCCGAATATTGGCAAAATCAGAAGGTGCGTACCTTAGAAGACTGATATTAATTGGCTATATCTTGCGAGAATGGGAAGCCGAATATAATACATGTGCCGAATAAGTGTAGATCATTAGAGCCGAATAATAGAAAGGACAATGATTAAAAAGTAGGCCCTGGCCCCGAGGATCAAAAGGAACAGGTATAAATACAGGAACAATGGATTGAGAAAGGTATGTAAGAATCACTTCACTTAACTTAGTAAACAAGCTATTCTGATTGTCTGAACTGACTTGTCCGTCGGAGTGCTAATTTCGGCACCCCCGACCGGAGTGTTTATATCTTTTCAGGTGACTAGCTAAGGATCACTAGCATCTCCCAGGATCTGAAGAGTATTTCCAAACCACTTCTCCACAATTGGCGCCGTCTGTGGGAATACTGAAATACATCCATGGCAGGCGTGACTGAAGATCCTCCAATAGCTACCGACGAGACCACACAGAGAGATGACCTCACTCCAACAAATATGCTCGGAAAGGAAACCATCGCTGCAAGATGCATCTGGAACTTCGACTCACCAACGACTTCAGCGCAAGAGACAATGCAAGCGATCATGGAACAAGCAAAGCAGAATAAACAAAGGCTGGAGAACATGATTGCTGAAAATGAATGTCTCTGTCAAGATTTGGCCCTGGAAGTAGCAAAATCCAGAGAAATCGTGCGCCAAGATCCCGAACGACCTTCGAGGGCAGGTGGACGACGACCTCAAGCCCGACCAAAGGATACCGATAGAGACTCCAGCTTATCACCCACGGAGCTCAACAAGAAGGGACGATTCGACACTTCCAGCTCCTCCAAAAAGAGTCTACATACAAGGAACAAGCGTAGAAGAAGCAGTTCAGACGAAGAGGACCGGTACGATCCTTTTGTCCGACGGATTGCAAAGGCGGCCCTGCCCAAGAAGTTCAAAGCTCCGTCATTCACTTTTTACGATGGAAAATCAGACCCCACTGATCATATCCGCCACTACAAGCAGGCCATGACATTGCATGCGGGCAACGAAGCCCTCATGTGCCGAATATTTCCCAGTAGCTTGGGGCCATTAGCTGTCAGATGGTATTACAAGCTGGAGCCGGCTTCGATCAAAAGCTTCCATCAACTGCAGAAATCCTTCAGGGCCAGGTTCATTACCAACGAGGTACAACCGAAACAGGCCGACTCTCTCTGGGCTATGCAGATCCAGTCAGGAGAAACACTCAGAGAGTACTCGACGCGCTATTAGGAGTGCTTTAATCTTGTTGATGACGCTTGCAACGACTCCATGGCCATCACCGCCTTCAAAATGGGACTACATCCTGACAGCGCTCTTTGCAGTTCCCTGACCAGAAGACCCCCCAAAACAGTCTGGGCGTTGATGAAGAAAGTTGAGGAGTACTGCAAAGTTGAAGACGATGCCTTGAGAATTAAAGCTGGACAAATGTCAAACAAAACATCACTCCCTGAAATTGCTTAACCAATAAGTTCCGTGCCACCTCCGAGCCCTGAACCACGGTAACACGCTAAAAGAGACAAAAGGCGGGACTCTCGCCGATCAAGCGATCAATGCCCTTACTGGACGAATGAACAACTGCAAGTCCACAGCAGGCGCTCGAGGCGTGCCGACAAGAAGTACACAGAATTGTCCGAACAAATCACCGCAATAATGACCAAGGTCCAACACCTTCCTTTCTTCAAATGGCCATCAAAGATGGTAGGACCTCCTGACACGCGAAGAAGGGATAAGCGATGCGAGTATCACAAAGATCACGACCACGAGGCTGAGAATTGTTACGCATTAAAGGATCACCTAGAAGAACTGGTGCAAGACGGCCGACTACAGCAGTACGTGAGAAACGGCAAGCCAATCAAGGCTCTAGCCTTGAGGCAGGACTCACCCCCACTTGGCGTGATCCATATAATCTACAGCCTGCCAGCGCCCCCAACCGTGCACGCAATCCAATTGCATCCAATCTCCTAAAAGTAACATATTCTGACTGGATGGCCTAGAGAAGCTCCGACAATCACTTTTAATGACTCCGATCTTAGCGGCGCAACAGCCTCCCACGTCGATCCGTTGGTCATCAGATTACGCGTAAATTGGTTCACCGTTGAACGCATTCTCATAGACCCAATGAGTACTTCAGAGGTTATGTATCACAAGACTTTCATCAAACTCGGCTTTGACAAGTCAGATCTGTCTCCGGCTCCTCACCCATTGTTCGGCTTTAACACAAACCCTGAGTACCCGTTGGGAAAGATCACACTACCTGTTCGAGCGGGCTCTAGAACGGTCGAAGTAGAATTCCTGGTCGTAAAGCTCCCTTGCTGTATAACGTCATCATGGGTCGAACCTGGTTATATATTATGAAGGCCGTTCCAAGCACTTATCATCAGCTTATACGCTTTCCGACAGCCCACGGCATTGAAGAAATCCGTGGCTCCCCGCAATCGGCACAAGTAGAGATTTTATGAAAACCTTATCACTGACTCGACCTGTGGGCTTTGATACTTGTATACATTTCACTTCTGCAATGCAAACCATTTTTTCCTCCCTCAAATTCATTCTACAACTCTCATCGCAGCGCTCGTCATATCGCCGATTTAAAGCCCTCCTTTGGTGCATGACACCTTAGGGCCGACTAAGACTTCGGATTTGGAGCGCCCTTCGTGGATATCACGATTGGCCAAACTAAGTCTCCGGATTCGGAGCCCCTTTGATGAATGACACCTTAGGGCCGATTAAAGTCTCTGCATTGAAATGCCGGTTACGGAGCCCCATCGGCGCAAGATGTCTTTGGGCCGATTAAGACTCTGAATTCGCAGTGCCTTTGACGCGTAACATCCTAGGGCAGATCATACCTTCGAATTCGGAGCACCCTTTGGCACGAACAAAACGAAGCAAAACATGCCAACATTCGAAATAAGGTGCTTAGCTAAGCATATAAAAAATCCAGAGTAAGACGCAAATGTTTGAAATAAAACTTTTTATTTGATCAAATAGTTGTTACATAGATGCAATCCGCGTTCGAACATTACAATATCTATCTTTAACTTCTAAGGCGAAAAGGGGAATTAATCACGTTGATATAGTGGAGGCCCCGAATCAAAGCACGTCGTTTGGAAAGCCTCCGCGGCTCAAAATCCCTTGATCCAACTGTGCCCGAATTAGCGTATCTCTAGACCTCCCTCCGACACCATCGACAATGTCAAGGCCAAGATCGAAGACAAGGAAGGTTAAGGGCAATGGTCGTTGTGTCTCCTTTTGGGGCAATCTGCTTCGACGACTTGGAGGTTGACGTGCCTCCCATTTCTTTTTTTAACGACTTGCCTCCCACACCGGAGAATTCTCCGCTGCGATCCATTGCGGCATCAAGCTCAGCCAAAGTTTGAATTTGGCTGACTAAAGAAACTCTGTCTTACATCCACAATATTATATAACCCCATGCAACAAATAGTGTTATATTAATGAGGTCACTGACACGAAGAGTCCATTCAATTTATTTTTAAATGCTGGCAGTGACCCCGAGGCAATTTCATTTACGTCAAAACCCCAAGAGACGAACGTCGATTGACATTCACCATGGCCTAGCTACCCTAACGGCTTTTTGGAACACACTGACTGGGACAGGGGCAGCGCTATCAATCCAACCGGCCAAGCATTTAGACCCCATGCTGACTGGAATTTGCCACAGCCACTCTATGTACTGGCTTTTGGCCTCTTGAAATTACAGTGGCCACATTCAAGAATAAACGGCCATCACGATTGGGCCGACCCCGCTATAAGCTGGTGTATCACTATACGATCAGTGTTTGTACATTCATTCAAACATCCATGTAATAAAACGAAACACGTATTTGCCGAATACGAGCTACGACGAAATATTTATAATGGAATGTTTTTTATTCAATCCAACAATAAATTACATAGTTTTTATTGCGTCTCAATCTTACAATGCGTACTCTTATACGGCGTCAACCTCATCCTCACTTTTCTCGACTTCAAAAGCGAAAAATGGAAAATGTTTACTGTGGTAGAGTGGCGATGCCGAATCAATGCCCGACGCTCGAAGAGCTTCCGTGGCTTGAGATGCCTTGATCCAACCGTGCCTAAATCCACGATTCTCACATCGGCAAACCTCTTCAGCAAGCTTCTCTTTGGTCTTTTCGATTCCAACTTTTCAGCCTTCATGAAAACCTTTTTCATAGGCCCTCCCCTTCGCAGACTCCATTGCAAACATACTCATCGTCTCACGATCGGCGAGCGTGGTACTGATAAGCTGACTGGTAACCCTTTCCTCCACAATTGGGTTCCCTGCCCGGCGGGCTGTGCCTGAACCGCCCTAGTCTTCCTTAACTCACGCCCAGCCGCCTCCGCGCGAGCCTCCAAACTTCGGATACGTTCCTCCTTCTTCTCCAATTCTCGACGGGCAGCGCGCAGCCGCATGCCAATTTCATAGGCAGTATAAAGCCCCTTCACCGCCCCGTGAATGCCTTCGCGAAATACGTCAGCGCAACCGCATGCCGATTTCATAGGCAGTGTAAAGCCCCTTCACCGCCCCGTGAATGCCTTCATGAAATACTTCGTAGTCCTATCGACCTACCATCGATTGCTGAACCTCAGGAGGAAAAATTTGTCAAGCAAACTCGACCGCTACATTTAGGTCTCAAACGATCGAGTCCGCCTCTGTCATGGGTCTATTCCCCACAAATACTGCAAAGCTTAATGGGCACGGTTTCGCGTCAGGTCCCCTCTCGACTCGGGGTTGCGGAGATCTGCCCTGCGACTGCTTGTCCCGCTTGGGTGACCTGCTTCGACGTCGAGGAGACTGACGCCTCTCTCGATCCCTAGAACTCCTACTTCTTGTGCGCGAAGGTTCACCACCTCGATTCATGTCATCGGCTAGCTCAGCTAACGTCCTCGCTTCCTCTCTGCTGCTAAAAAAGAGTCTGTTCGGCATTCACACGATAAATCTTCCTCCAAGAGCTGGAGTCAGCTGTTTACTAAGCTCATAAAGGTTGTACCTTTGTTCATTTATCCTTTACAGAGGCAGCGCCCTCGAGGCAATCTCATTAATTGAGAAAACCTCATTCTTAAGGTCGTCTCACCCGGCGCCCGAATGATCATGCGCCGCCTGGGGCAAGGGCAGATTCATCAATCTATTCGGCTCAACTGCCCCAGCCGGCTCACGAGTCGATTCTTCAAACTTCTTAATGTCGTCTCATCTGGCGCCCGAATGATCATGTACCGCCTGGGGCAAGGGCAGATTCATCAATCTATTCGGCTCAACTGCCCTAGCCGGCTCACGAGTCGATTCTTCAAACTTCCTAAGGTCGTCTCATCCGGCGCCCGAATGATCATGCACCGCCTGGGGCAAGGGCAGATTCGTCATTTTATTCGGCTCAACTGCCCCAGCCGGCTCACGAGTCGATTCTTCAAACTTCGTAAGGTCGTCTCATCTGGCGCCCGAATGATCATGCACCGCCTGGGGCAAGGGCAGATTCCTCAATCTATTTAGCTCAATTGCCCCAGTCGGCTCACGAGTCGAATCTTCAAGCTTCCTAAGGTCGTCTCATCCGGCGCCTGAATGATCATGCACTGCCTGGGGCAAGGGCAGATTCGTCAATCTATTCGGCTCAACTGCCCCAGCCGGCTCACGAGTCGATTCTTCAAGCTTCCTAAGGTCGTCTCATCCAGCGCCCGAATGATCATGCACCGCCTGGGGCAAGGGCAGATTCATCAATCTATTCGGCTCAACTGCCCCAGCCAGCTCATGAGTCGATTCTTCAAACTTCCTAAGGTCGTCTCATCCGGCGCCCAAATGATCATGCACCGCCTGGGGCAAGGGCAGATTCATCAATCTATTCGGCTCAACTGCCCCAGCCGGCTCACTAGTCGATTCTTCAAACTTCCTAAGGTCGTCTCATCCGGCGCCCAAATGATCATGCACCGCCTGGGGCAAGGGCAGATTCATCAATCTATTTGGCTCAACTACTCCAGACGGCTTATGAATCTATTCGAATCGATTCTTCAAACTTCTCCTCAAGTGCCCCAGACGGCTCATGAATCGATTCAAAATTTTTAAGATTTATCAATATATTCGGCGCAAGTTCCCCAGACGGCTCACGAATCGATTCGTCTCACCCGGCATTCGAACGATCACGAACCACCTGGGGCTAGGGCAATTTCAACAACATATTCAGCTTGAATGCCCACAATGCTCGGCTTATGAATGATAAATCAATATTATCATAAGATATTCAATCTCTGAAAACTCAAACATAGCAATGATTTTATCCAAAGTAGTGAAAGGTAAAACATTATTCATTAACATAACTTCACAAACTATGTACAAATGCTGGTGAAATAACAAGAAAATTTTCATTAATAAATTGAGTGCAAACAGTAACCAATTTATACATGAAAACTACCCTGAACCAACAAAAGTCTATCGAACAAAAACTTACATCGGAATTAAAAATACTTAATAAAATTGAAATGTCTCCCAGATCAATCCTTAGGGTCAGATTTAAGTGGCTCAACGTCCACTTGCTCGTAGGGAATTGGCAAGGACAACGTAACTCCAGCGGCAGCAAGGGCTTTGAGGCACCCATGTTTAAACCCCTGATTCTCAAATTTGGGGACTTCATCTACATATTCCGTGTAGGCAGCAGTTTTTCCTGCCTCAAATGCCGCAGAAGCCTCATAATCGGCTTTTTCCTTGGCCGCCTTGAGCTTCCCTAACAGAACCTCCACCTCGGTAAGCGCCTCCTTGGCTAACTTGAGCGATTCTTCGCTTGCATTTGCCCTGCTCTCGGCGTCAGAGCGGAGCTGTTCAGTTGTGCGAGCTCTCTCCTTCTCTGCTTCAGCTCGCGCACTCTCCATTGTGGCTCTCATCACTTCAAACTCGGCCCTACTCTTTTGACCGTCTGCCTCCATTTGCAAACGATCAATCCTGCCAAGGGCATCATGTAGGCAGCGGCCTAGGTCCGCTATCCTACCAACTGTCTGCAAAACAAGTTGCGATCGTCAGATACCTTAATGAAAACAAATTCAAGAGAATTTGAGACGGTCACTTACCAGGAGCGCCGACTGCGCAGATAGGGCTACGGCCATAACATCCAGTGCGGCGTGAAAGGCTGCGTTGTCAGCCGGCAAAGAAATTGAAGCCGCCAGGCTCAACGCCACGGCTGGATCCTCAATGGCCGAAGCGTCAGAAGAGATCGGCGTATCTCTGACCTTTGGCCGAACAATAAAAGGAGCAACCACGTCCGACTCTTCTAAATGAGGCCGTTTGGAAACAGGGCTAATTTCTGACCTAGCCTCTCCCTCGGCACTATGGTTTTTGCCCCGCTCCTCCAGAATCAGCCATTCGTCAATGACCTGTTGTTCAACTTCTTTCCCCGCTTCGGCCGCAACAACCTGAGTCGTCTTTTCAATAACGGGTACAGAAGTTCTAATCAAGGTGGGCTCAGAATGGGCGGCCTTGGCCTTCTTTCGATCAGCCATTTGCTCGGCATTTTTCTTTCGCGCCATCTGCGTAAGGCTTTCCCCGTCCATACATTCAAAAAAATTGCCGGATAGGTCTCCCAAATTCGTAAAAATATCTCCAGAAGAAAACTCTGCCCGACTCGAAGTGGACGGTGAAGGTTGGTTAAGTCTGACAGCCTCGAACGCCGAGCATATCGCCTCGTCGACCTCTTCAGCCTCCTCAGCGACCTCTCTGGTTTGTTCGGCAACTACCTGTACCGGCGGCTTCGCGTCTTCCCCCGAATCTGAATTTTCGAGGCCAAT
Source organism: Camellia sinensis (assembly GCF_004153795.1). Classification (NCBI taxonomy): domain Eukaryota; kingdom Viridiplantae; phylum Streptophyta; class Magnoliopsida; order Ericales; family Theaceae; genus Camellia; species Camellia sinensis. The sequence continues at coordinate 134,112 of NW_021027923.1, forward strand.
TTGCCTAAGGCTCTTGAAGCTGGAAAAGAGAAGAGCCGAAAGGTGTTGATCGTCGGATGGAATTGGAATGCCGTCGGCGGCCGAGAATGTAGTGTAAGTAGGTTCGTATCGAAGGAGTATATGAGCAGCTCTCCCTTGCTTTTGTACGTTTGGACGGCCGAAGTATCTGAGTGCAGACTTAATTTCCTCAAGGATTGCGTCATCAGTCGAGGGAAGAATCTTCTTCAATTTGTTACCTGCAAAGAACAAGGGGTGATTAAAGGAAAAAAGCCGACTAAAAGGAAAATCAACAAACACGAGGCATCACATGGCAACCTGGATCACCCTTCCGTCTGGGAATAGGGTCTAGGCGGTCTTTGACTTCACTGAACTCCCAATTACCTCGGACATTGACCATCACGTCGTCAACTCTCTTACCAGAACTGGCAAGCATGGTTATCAAGCGATGGTCAGTGTCCTTGGCCCTGAGAAAGTATCGCCCTAGCCGACCGGATGATTTGGCCAAAGCGTAGCAGTGCCGAATTGCCGGAATGCCAAGGTTGATCCTAAGGCGTCGGTTTAACTCTATCACCCCCATGATAATTGGAAAGAAATTTACGTTGGGTTGAGAAGGAATCAGACTCCAATAGCGAAGGACGGCCCTAAGCAATGGGTGTAGGGGAAAACGGACTCCGCCTTCCGCTATGGATAAGAGAGGGAAGACGATCGTATTTTGATCCTCCCTCTCCATATCAAGAGCATTGTCCATTACAAGAGATAAGTGGACATCGTCGGGAATGGAAAAGTGTCGTCGGAATCTGGAAATACGACCCTCAGAAAGGAGGTCTTTCAAGTGTTTAGCTATTTTTGCGGGGATTTAAGGTTCCACCGAAATCAAAATGACAAACAGAAAATAGGATTGCAAAGAAGAGAGAAGAAGACTTCCGAGGAGTAAACGGGGCAAGGATAGACGGAGAAGAATTGCAAGAAATGCGAGATAGAGAAGGGATACTCGCTGACGGTCCAAGAGTCTCGAATACTCGACGAAATGTGCACTTGAAAGAACTGAAATTTCAAATCGCAATAAATGCGAGACGCACGAATGAGGCGGGAAAGTGTAATGATGACCGAAAAGGTGTGCGCACTCTGACATCTGTATTGGGGTACGCAAAGCGGCCTGACCTATTTTGACTTTTCCAATTCAAGACCAAACACGCCGATTAACTACCGTCAATGGAGAGTTCGGGGGGCAATTGTGGGAGCTGAATATTGGCAAAATCTGAAGGTGCGTACCTTAGAAGACTGATATTAATCGGCTATATCCTGCGAGAATGGGAAGCCGAATATAATACATGTGCCGAATAAGTGTAGATCATTAGAGCTGAATAATAGAAAGGACAATGATTAAAAAGTAGGCCCTGGCCCCGAGGATCAAAGGAATAGGTATAAAAACAGGAACAATGGATTGAGAAAGGTATGTAAGAATCACATCACTTACTTAGTAAACAAGCTATTCTGATTGTCTGAACTGACTTGTCCGTCGGAGTGCTAATCCCGGCACCCCCGACTGGAGTGTTTATATCTTTTCAGGTGACTAGCTGAGGATCACTGGCATCTCCCAGGATCTGAAGAGTATTTCCAAACCACTTCTTCACAGTTCCACCTCCAACAAGGCAGAATTTGAAAATTCTGCTAATCTGTCTCTCTAGCATCCTGTGTCTCAACAGTCATACCAATATCCTCTTAGGAAAAATTTACCTTTTGAGGAAAATGTGTTACAACTTTTTCAGGCTACAAATCAGCTTGTCCATTCTCATGGTTATCCATTACAAAACTTGAGACCCAAATTGGTCAAATGGCTAACACATTGAGTAAGAGAGAGGAAGGACAATTGCCTAGGCAGCCAGTCAAAAATCCAAAGGGCCAATATGAACTGGAATCATCTAACAACAAGAACATAGAGCAAATTCAATCGGTCATGACTCTTAGGAGTGGTTTAGAAATACCAAACCGAACTAATGGGACTGTGAAAAACATGGGCGAGTGGAGTAGTCAAATTCTAAACCTACCAGAATAGAGTAATAAGACCAGAAACAATAGTCTATACTTGAGACCACCATGTGAGCTTACGGCACCCTGTGTGCCAAAAGCACCATTTCCCCAATGTTTAGATGCCTCTTCTCCCTTTAGTAAGAAAAGGCATCCACTGAAGCAATGATGGAGGTGTTCGAATAAGTGAAAATCAATCTCCCATTCTTGGAAGTGATTAAACAAGTACCCTCCTATGCCAAATTCCTTAAAGTCTTGTGCACGTAAAAGTGTAAATCCTAGACCCATGTGACCAAAAAGATTCTACTCACATTCTGACCAACAATACTGCCCCTAAGCTTAAAGATCCAGGTGCACATACTATCTCTTGCATCATCGGTAATCACTTGATCGATAAGGCACTTCTCGACTTAGGTGCTAGTGTCAAAATCTTCTTCCGTATTCGGTGTATGAGGAATTTAGGCTTGGTGAGTTGAAACCCACATCAGTAACTCTTTAGTTAGCTGATCATTCCCTTAAAACTCCTCATGGCATACTTGAGGATGCCCTGGTTAAGGTCGATATGTTCTACTTTCCTATTGATTTCATTGTCCTTGACATGGAACTTGCCATACTTGATAAGAAGCAAATCCCAGTCATCTTAGGGCGACCTTTCTTAGCCACAACCAATGCATGCATCAATTGTAAAACATGAGTGATGGAAGTATCATTTGGAAACATGCACGTCAAAATGAATGTGTTTGATGCATCCTGTAGACACCCCATTTTTGATCGACCTTAAGACTCAGACGTCATCGATTGAGCGCTTAGTGATTGCGCATGTTGTGCTCGTTTCAAGGTTTCAGAGCTTTTGGCTGAGAGCCTTGCCTCCGGGCCTCTGAACTCTTTGTGCTTCGGCTCGATTTGCAGACCAAGCATTGTCATGCACCCCTTTACTGCATTGTTATGCGTCACACTTAGGTTGCACTGTCATGCACCCCTTACCACATTGTTATGCGTCACACTTAGGTTGCATTATCATGCACCCCTTTACCGCATTGTTATGTGTCACACTTAGGTTGCATTGTCATGCACCCCTTACCGCATTGTTATGTATCACACTTAGGTTGCATTGTCATGCACCCGTTTTCGCACTGTTATGTGTCATACTTAGGTTGTATTGTCATGCACCCCTTCCATTTGCATTGTCATGCACTCTTCACGCGCGTTGTCATGCACGTTTCGCCTGCATTGTTATGCACACTACTTGCATTGTTATGCACGTTTCACTAGCATTGTCATGCACCCACACTTTGCTTGCGTTGTCACGCATGTTTCACTTGCATTGCTATGCGCTTTTCCATCGGCATCATATGTGTCCGCGTTTGATATAGCGTTGAACATGTGTTACTAACTATATTGTACATGTTAAGTTTCTTTCTTTTGCAGGCACGATATTGTATGTACAATTCATTTGAGGCTGGTGCGACTAGATGATATTGTATGCACGGTTCATTTGAAGCTGGCGCGACCAGACGCACCAGACGGTATTGTATGTACTCCGTGTGAGACGTAGTGAGAATTGTATAATTCTCTTACATTATTTCTACATGTAATGTAGTTTGATTTGTATTCGCTTGCTTAAACTGTTGCATTTATTGTGTATATTTGCTTCATTACAGCTTTCTTTGCATGATCATAAGTTATGTTTGGCATCTTGTATGTCATTTGCATTTTACCCCTGCCTGCGGGCACATCTTTTTGTTATCTTGCCTGTTTGTCTAAGTTTTTGGCCTTGTAAAAAGTGGGTCGTCTCTAGGCTTTGACATTCACTTCCTTCATCTTATGACTTTCGAGTTTTGTCAAAGAGGGGCAACTGTAGACATCCCATTTTTGACTGACCGTAAGACTCAGACGTCATCGATTGAGCGCTCGGTGATTGTGCATGTTGTGCTCGTTTCGAGGTTTCGGAGTTTTTGGCTGAGAGCCTTGCCTCCGGGCCTCTGAACTCTTTGTGCTTTGGCTTGGTTTGCGGACCAAGCATTGTTTTCCTTTCCTGAAGGAAGAAGAGGTCTTGTAGACTACTCTTTTGTGGTCGTAGACCACTTTTCCGGTGGAGACCAGTTTTCAATTTTTGAAGCCTTCGGCCGCGTGCCTTGTCTCGGGACCGCTTAATGTTCTCCGTTTGGCGTGGTTTTTGAACCACACCTTGTTTCCTTGACCTAGAGGGCCACTGTGGTTTGGGAGACCACTTTTGTGGTCGTAAACCACTTTTGGTGCTCGTCAGCTAGTTTTCGAGGCTCCCGACTGTGCGCCTTGCCTCCCGAACTTTCGTCTTGCATCCGCTTTGGTTTGTTTTTGGTATAACCTTTCTTTCCTTGTTTGGAAGGTGGTACAAGGATGGGAAACCAATTCTTTCCCTTGGAGACCACTTTTCTTCCCGCCAGCCAGTTTTCTGGCCGGGAAACTGGTTTTCTTAGTTTTTGGACCATCTTTTCTGGTCGGCCACCACACCTTTTGCTTTCTTTCATGCTGCTGACCATCTCCCACCATGGCCGACCAGTTGTCTTCTTGGGAGACCACTTAAAGTGGTCGGCCGACCACTTAAAGTAGCTGGCATATTTTTGGCCAGCTAGCACAACTGGAGAGCACATGAACCATCCTCCATACACATGTATGGAGAGATGGCCTTGAGCCTTAGCTTCTTCAAGAAGCTTGTGCTTTTGCTCCCTATAAGAGGAAGGCTCCCTCTCCCTCCTCCAGGTCCATTTTTTTGGGTTAGAGAGTGATAGATACACCTTTATCTCTATATCTCTCTCTTTGCTTCATTTTTGTGCCTTAAAGTGTCATTTTGTCTCACTTTTGTACACAAACACACACTCAAACACCATACTCTTGGAGCTGAGGTCCCTTGAAGTTATTTTTGGAGTTCTTGGATTGGTTTGAGCTTAAAGAAGCTGCTGGAGTTGCAACTTTGAAGGTGGTCTTCAAGGGTGAGCTTTTAATCTTTTAAACCCCCATTTTTGCTTAAGCTTTTAGCCTACTTGCATGCTGTTTTAAGCTTAACTCTTGACTACAAAAAGTTTTGAATTTTGGTTCTTAAGATCTTTGTTTAAGGTCACTTTTGTATTTGGGGTTGTTTACCCCCTCTTAGGCCTTCTTTGGCCTTGCTTTTGTGCCTTCTTTGTGAGCTTTTGGGACCGCCTTGTTTTGGCCTTCTCACCATTGAAATCCAGAGGAATTTCAGTGGTGGGGATGGTGTTTTGAGGTCCCAAAAAGGAGATGGTCATCCCCTCTCCTTGTGTCTTCAATACTTGTCTTGAATGCCTCATGTGTGAGCATGTTTGTTAAGTTTATGTTGGCCATATCTTAGCTTGCATTTGGGCTTATTTTGCTGAGGCATACCACTTTTTTTACTTGGTTTGGTCACTCCATGCATGGTTTATACACTTGTAGTGTAAATCTCATAAACTAGCTTTTTATGCTTCGTGAAGTAGCATGTCATTCTAGCTTGCCTTGAGTCCATTTCAGCATGTTTTTGGTGATGTTTTGCCATGTCATACCTCTGTTAGGGTTTGGTTTGGTCACCTCTTGCATGCTCCATGCACTTGTAGTGCATTTCCATGAATTAGCCTAACATGCATCATGCTTTAACATGTCATTCTAGCATGCTTTTGGCTTAACTTCAAGAAACTTTTGTCCATGTTTTAGCATGCTCTAGCTCTGATTTTGGTTGTTTTGGCCATGCATGACTTGCTTTGTATAGCCATGGTTCAATCTAGCTTGTTAGCTTTGTGCACCAAGTCCACTAGCATGAGTTGCTTGGACTATTTGAATGATTTGGCATCATTTATGTTTCATGCTCATGCACTTGCATTTATCACTCATTCAATGCGTTCGAGGGCTTGCCCCATTTATGTCTTAACATGAATCATTGCGTATACCTTCATGTCTTAGCTTGCAAGCCATCATTTCAATGTGTTTTCGGGGTTATCTTGCCATGATATAACTCTGATTTTTGTTGGTTAAGTCATCCCATGCTTGGTCTTAATAGGTGGAGTGTAATCCACCTTATTTGCCTTGTATGCATCATGCTTTATGCCCTTCATGCTAGCTTGTTTTGGCTTCCTTCCATGCATGTTTTAGTATCATTTTGGCATGATCTAGGACTATTTTAGGTTTCCCTTTCCATATGCTTCATGTTTTGCATAGCTATAGTGTAAGTGCTCTTGCTAGCTTCAAGCTTTGGGCACCATAGCATGCTTTATTTGTGTTGTGTACATGATTTGGCATCATTCATCATATTATTTCAGAGTGTGTAGCATTGCCATGTTCCCACTTCTTCCACCCTTTGAGTGCCTTTAAGGGTTGTGCATTTATTGCCTTGTTTATGGCCTAGTGTGTATGCTTGCATGCCTAAGCCTTTGAGCCTCCATCTTAGCATGCTTTGGTCCATGTTTTGACCTACTTGAGCTCTATTTGTGGTTGGTTCATGCATATATGCCATGTATTGCGTGTCTCCTTTGTAGTCCTCTTTGCTAGCTTTCATGCTTTGGGACCTTTGCATGCTATACTTGTGTTTGTTTGAATGATTTGGCATCATTTCGTACTTAATTTCAGTGCATTTAGTGTTGTTATACTTTCGCATTTATCACTCCTTGAGCCTTCTTAAGGGTTATGCTCTTAGGCCTACTTGGTTGGCCAATGCATTGTGCATGCATGCTTTGTATTTTGTGCCTTTATTTTGGTGTTATGGCCACTGATTTGGGCATGGCTAAGGTCTACACACATTCGGTTTAAGTCCATTGAGTATTGTGTATGCCATGTTACATCGCATCGTGCATGTTATGTTATTGTTTGCATTGCGCATGCCATGCTCTTGATTTGCATTGAGTATGCCATGATCATATCCCATTGAGTATGCTAGTTGACATTCGCATTGAGTATGCTATGTTACATTGCATTGCATGTTTGCATGCTTGTCTCTTGCATACTGTTCACATGCTTGTTTTATTGTATTGCATGTTTGCATGCTTTAGTTACATTACATGTTTGCACGCTTGAGTCGCATTGTGTATGCCATGCTTGTTTTGCATTTGTTTGGAATAAGTGTTAATTCGAGCACGAGAAACGAGGGATGTTTCATACTTGAAGTGATGAAACGTGCCTCAATTCTCAGTCGCCGACGCTCTTCTTGATCATACATGATAGAGTTCTAGGCTTTATGTGTTTATGTGTGCATTCATTTTCATATTCAATTGTGCAACTTTGCCTCTTGGCCATCATGCATCGAGATGCACGATTGATGGCCCGAGGGTCGAGAACCGCACTTCCTTGAGCTTATGAAATGATAGGGAGGGTGGTTGTGCACACATATCTTGCAAATACATTGCCATGCCTTTTCTTGCTCTCTGTTGCAGCAAATTGGAGAAATGCAGCAACAACTGGTCGGCCAGCCAGAAAAACTAGCTGGTTGACCACTTTTTCTGCACTACAGCAACAAAAAGTGGTCGGTAGGTGGTCTCCCACACCAACAACTAGTTGGCCAGCCTCCCACAGGTCCCCAAGGTGAGTTAGAAGCTTTCTGGAGCTTGGTGCAAGTTTTTGAGAGCGTTTGCAAACAGAGGCAAATCGGGCATCGCGACGGATTTCCGAACGAGGCGACCAGGCGTGCATGCATTCTTCTCCCTCTGAGGACCATTGTTTTATTGCTTTACTTAGCTAATGTGATTAGCTAGTTTATGCTTTGGCTTGTATTTAAGTAGTTAATGCATTTAGTTGCTTAACTGTTTTGTAATAGTTAGTTAACTAGGATTAGTTAATTAGCTTCGTTATGATGTAATAATTAGTTTAATTAGCTTAGATTAGCTAGTTAGCTCTTTATTCAGACCCATTGTCGAGAGGACCAACTATTGTAATAAGCGTGCGTGTGTGTGATGCATGTCTTCCAACCCCCATTTCTTTCTCCCTTTTACTTAACCACTTACGATGGTTAGTTTTAGGGCATATTTCGTTTAGCATACCTTATGCTCGCATGCGTGCATCATTCATCTGTTTTGCATGCACCGGGCTCGGCGCATCATACTAATTGCATTGTATTTCAATACATTTAGTTGAATACATGTTATCAAGTTGCATTTCACATGCCATCTTAGAATAGCCGAGCCTATTTTAGTTATATTCTCGCATGTGTTGCATTAGCCATCTTAACATGAACTAGGATCATACATGATTTCTAACTAGTTCTTTGTTTTAGCTCGGAGTACATTGTGAGTGTTTACGCTTTAGCATACTGCATGTGTGTTATTGACTGCCATGAAAGCATGCTTTCTATGAGGCTCACTGCTCATTTGATATAACTGCCTGAATGACTGTGGGTGAAGGTTGGATTACTTGAATTGGAGCAATTCATTAAAACCCCTGATTTAGCCTACTTACGAGTAGCAAACTCCAAACTATTTTCAAACGAATATGCAATGTTTTGTTCCAAATTAGGCGATCTAGTATATACTTGTATGCTGTGCGCATCACGTAGTAAGATTAGCTAATTAACCGGAATAAGAGCACATGTGTTTTCAAAAACAAAATATCATGCTTAGTACAGGCCGATCTTTGATCGGGCGAGCAGGGGTGCTCATTGCATGACCTTCCCCTCTCGTACCCAAGTTCCCGAGCCGAGGCAACTTTGGTGATGACGGACACGTGGCCTTAGGCACGAGTCAGGGTTTCCTAAATTCCCCCAAAATAAAATATTTAGGTGGCGACTCTGTATCGGGCAAAACAGTCCATGTTTGGCACTTCTTTATTAAAATCAGTTTTCCAAAAACAATTTGCCAGATTTGGACTCTTTGGTGGTTTATCAGTCTTGCATTGCACTTTGCGAGATTAGATTTAGAACCGTGACATTGAGTCCGAACTGTAGTAGCTCAGAACAAAACGAGATTCACGCCCCTCGCGAGCGTGGATATCGGAGAGTTCCTGAGAGTGCGTCTACACATCCTAACATCCATTCAATGAGGAAGAATGTTATGCAGTTGATGTGGTTGATCAGTTTGTTGAAGACGTTCTTCCGTTTATCATCTCAACGGATCCTTTAGAGGCATGCCTCACTCATTTCAGGTATGAAAGCTATGATATTGACAAATCCATTGAGGTCAAAGCTTTGCTTCACTCTCACTTGAACTTTCAACCATGGGAACCCCGATTTGAGCCTCTACTAGCCCTCTCTAGTGAACCAATATTACATTCCATTGAGTCACCACCAAAACTTGAGTTGAAACCCCTTCCAGCTTCACTTAAACGCTCTTTCTTGGGGACTGATAACACTCTTCCTACGATTATCGCATCTAACCTGTCTAGTGAGCAAGAGTGTTGCGACATTTTGTTTCATGTGACCGCTCGAGCGATGAAAGTACCGCTAGAGCGAAGATTGAGAGCATCCAGTGGTTTTACAGGTCGGGGTGGACTGCTTGAGCAAACTAATGGCCACTCGAGCAAAGATGCAAGGCTTCCAGTATCTCGTTTTGCAGACAAAAGTACTGAGAGATGTTGTTCATTGCTCGAGCACTCTGCTCGAAATCAGCTTTTTAAAAAGGGACCTTCTAGATCATTTCTTTACCTTTTTCTTTCTATATTCTTTCTCTTCTCTCTCTTTCCGAAAACCCTAAGTTTCTTATCCCAAATCTCTCTAATTTCTCTAAGATCTAGCCTAAATCACTTGCAAGGAGTGAAGTACACGTGAAGACCATCCTCTCTACTGATTGGATCTTGGTTTTACAGAAGATCCTTCTAGAAGTCTTGTTTTCTTGCTCTTTTCTTGAGGTAGGGTTACTTTTAACTTAAGCATCTCTTTGATTTGAAGACATTTACGTGGTGTGATTGTAAATATAAGCCTTGATTTAAAGATTGAGTGAGTTAAAATTTGTATTTGACAAAAAGGGGAATTTTATTTGATTATTGTTTGAGTTTTACTCAATCTTTCATAGAATATGATTATTGCTGTTGAAAATTTGTATATTTATGAAAATAAAGTAAAAGCCCCAAAATCATTGAAACCCTAATTTTGATCTTGATGAATAGTGCTATTGTGACTAAAGTTACCTTTAGTTCTTGGAATTCTATGAATGATTAGAGGATGGAAGTTATGGATTGTAATAGATGAATTGAGATTGTGATTTGGATATAAATGAAATTATAAATCCTGTGTCTGTATTTATTTCTTGTGATATTGGAAACTGGTCCTTTTGAAAAATTGTTCAAGGGGAGGTAAATTGAGTATGAGTCCGAGGTAGAGGGTCGGGTTTGAGAACTTGTGTTGTGTTGTTACCCGTGCGGGGAGTCAAGGTTTCCAATTTCCCTCTCTGCGCATATCGTCGGACGAATGTGGAAAAATGTTTTTAGGTGTCCACTGGTCCTGCCGTATAATAGTAGGCAAAAGTAGAAAAATGGATGATTTTGGGTGCCCATGTCCTGCCGTATTGTAGTCGGTAAATGTGGGGATAGTTTCTGTTACAAATGTGTATATATATATGTGTGTGTGTTGAGACTCCTACAAGGGATTTATGACTTGTTTACTTTCCTGTATTGATAAAGACTTTCTTGTAATAAGTATATTTGTTTTATTTCTTTATTTTAAATGTTCAAACCTAAATCCTTAAATATTTTTGTTTTATAATTGTGCCATATAAGTTTCAAATAATTAGATACTTTGTTAAATGTATCTCTACCGGGCATATAGCTCAACCCTATCTGACTTTTAAGGAATGGGTGACATGCCACCATAGTTGTGACTCAGAGTTTCCATTTGTTTTAGGTTGGGAACTGTGGCTCAAGGATAATTAATTATGAAGACTTAAAGCCGTGTGTCGAACATTTCAAATTTGTTTTGTTCTATATGGTGATCTCTCCACTGTTAATATGTGTAGCTTGCTTTTCGTGCTCCTTTTGGACATGACTAGCCCTACAGTTTGAACTCCCATAGTTTTGAATCTGATTTCACAAGTGCAATGTGGAATAGTGAAAACACAAAAAGAGTCCAAATTCGGCAATTCTTTTTGAAAATCGATGTTTGAATCAAATGCTAAAAATGGACTGCTTTGCCAGATTACAGAGTCGCCACCTAAATATTTTTTTGAAAAATTTAGAAAACCCGTGACTCGTGCCAAAGGCCATTAGTCTGTCATAACCAAAGTGTTTCGGCTTAGGAACTTAGGTACGAGAGGGGAAGGTCATGAATTGAATGCCCCACTCGCTCGATCAAAGATCGGTCTCTACTAATCATGATGTGTTTTTTATTTAGATTATATGCTTTTGTTCCGGTTTTATTAGACTAACATTACTATGTGATGCACGTAAGTATAGACTAATTTGCAAAGATTGGAACATTTTGATTTCGTGTTTGTTTGAAAATTGTTTTTGATACTCGTCACTTGAAAAAGTGAGTTTGTACATTAATCAATTTGTCCCAATTTAAGCAATTAGCCTTCGCCCACCGGCATTCAAACATGTATATCATTTAACCACTTAGCCTCATGGAAATATGCTTGACATGCCAACACAAACATTCGATGCAAGATGCTAAAACTTAAAATTGCTCACCTAGTACTCTGAGCCAAAACAAAGAAAAATAATTAGAAAATATGCATGCTCTTAACTAATGGAATATGACTAAATGCAACAAACACAAGTTATGTAATTTTAATAGGCTCGGCTATGAACATGGCTTATGATTCCATTCAAGACATGTGATGAATCATGTATTCAAGCAATGAATTTAAACATTTGGTTAGTATGATGAGCCAAACCATGGATGCGTGCAAGATAATGGATGCAAAGCATAATGATGCTAATTTGAAAAATGATGCTCTATACTAACCATCGTAAGCAAATAAGTAAAAAGGAGAAAGATGTGGGGTTGGAAGACATACAACTTATTACATGTTCGCCCTCATGTGAGAGGGTGCGAATCAATGTCCGAGAGTCCGAATTAAACTAATTATTACAAACCCAAGTGAATGAATAAATAACTAACTAATTAAGCCATAATTAACTAACTAGCTAATTTATTACAACAAAATAAGCTAACTATCTAACGAATCATTGCTACAACAATATTAATTACAATGATAATAATTACAAAAATATTGAGATCATTAATTTACAATTTGCAATGTAAGCACAAGGATGGCATGTTCGTAGCGGTTTCAGAAGTAACTCTGTCTGCGTTCCTTGGAATCTGTCCTGTTTCACCTTCAAACACTGCCCTTTGCTTTTGCAAAACACATTGCCTTACCAAACATTGATGGTTGGTCGGCCCCCAATGAAGCCCAGCCGTGCCCAAATAAGGTCGGCCGTGACTTAATTTTATGCAAAATCCTATTTTTGTGCTCTGAAGTGAAAACAATGGACAGAGTTATTTTAAACTCGGTTTGTCCTTTCTACTCTTCTCTCTCATGGTAAGCCTCAAGAGAAGAACAAAGTCATTTCCAAAACCATCAATGAGAAAATTGATTGCTTGATGAGTTAGGGCATGATTTTGGACAAAAATTAATGAACGCAATGAATCAATAACCACCCCTCGCTCCTATCATGGAGTAAGCTCAAAGAGGGAGGTAGGAACGCTTCAAGGCTCATCAAAACATCATGAATTGATGTAAGACGACCCTTGACACAATAGATTCGGCATAACGTCCAGCCGAATCCAAGCAATATAACGTATTTTCTTTATGTAGGTTGGTTCATTTTAGCAATTTTTAGACCTTTCCATTCTTTAATCCATTAAGTCCAAGGGGATGATTACGTCCACTAAATGAGAAACATGTCAAATGAGAAGTGATTCTCAACATGAAAGAGAGACTGTGCCGTTAGCCATGAACCTCTGTAGAGATTAAGCCATTAAGCATAGATCTCTGGCTCATGTTTTCAACAACCATCAACCGGTTGAAACAACTTTCAAATGAAAGAAATGGATGATAGGTTGCTTGTTAAAATGAGATTCTTAAGCATGTAAATTTAACAAGGAAAGGCCAAAAATAACATACAACAAGCTATATATGTGAACATATGAGACAACAAGCAAATTAATCAAAGCATGAATTAATTAAATAACCTAGGATAGCCCCAAAACAGCCCTTAATAGGTGAAAAACAGTGGTTCAAAGTGCATGAAAAGAGCCCAAAAAGCTAAACAACAAAGAAAGAAAATAAGGCTAGTAAACAAGAATAAGGAGGGGTGGCTAACCCCTCCACTTTTGAATCCTCAAAGCATGATTTTTAGCCTCTTTTAAACTCTAAAAATCAATTTAGAAAACAAAGAAAAGGGTGTAAAAACAAGGGTTTGAGCTATAGGTGAAGGTGTAAGAAAGAGTGCTAACTCTCTCTATCCTTTAGTAGCTATCCAAACCCAAGCTTAAACACTTGAAAGAGGATCAAAACAATACAAAAATACAAGAACTAGAGAGCAACAAATAGCAAAGAGAGCAAGAGAAGAGATAGTAAGCTTATACCTCTCAAGAAAGGTAAGCTCTTTGTTATGAATCAAACTAGGTCCAAACACACTCTCAAGCTTGAATTGTGCTGTTCAAGGCTCAACCAAGGTTCCAAGGCTAAGGTGAGAAGGTGTATATGGTGTATGGATATAGGTTAAAGGCGGTAAGCTTGCTCAAAGGTTGCTTGCACCAGAAGATGGAGCTATCAAGAAGGTGTATAAGCTTTTTAGAATTTGTTCAACCCTCAAAACAAAGATACAACTTCGTTTTTAGAGGATTTGAGCAAAAGAGATCATAAATATCTTCAAAAACGGATAGCTGGCAGGCTCCCACCTAGAATAGTGTTTCTTGCTACCAAGGCACGACCATCCATAAATGGCCATGGTCGGCTGTCAATGAGGCAAGGCCGGGCCTAAATGTGATCCCCTGCCTTTGTGCTTCAAACTCAACATAGGGTGACAAAATGTGTAAAAATGGATTTCTGAGGTACAAATAGTGTGAATACGAAAGGTTTGGGAAATTTTTAGAGCTTAAACATAGCCTCTTCATTGAGACCTTGAACCATGCACAACACCATTTTCATTATCCAGTGCACTAGGCAAAGCGCTCAAGCCTTGCAGGCGTAAAAAATAGGGTGTTTATAGTTGGCCCTCTTTGGCAGAGCTCGATGTCATAAAGTGATGTGAATGAATGTCAAAGCCCAGAGACGACCCATTTGACGAGGTCGCAAGGCTTGGGCAAGAAATCAAGGCGTAAATGCAAAGATTGAACTAAAGGGCAAAATGCAAAAACGAAATGCAACAAACAACCTATGATCATGCAATGAAACCCCAATGAAACAATGCAATGAGACATTCGAATGTAAATGAAGAAATGAAACAACACTACAATCTAAACAAGAACACAACGTTTGAATAAAAATGTAAATCGGAGCAAAATAAACCCCGCCGTGTCTCACACGGAAAAAAGTGAATAAATAGGCACATCTCACGTGGAAAGGACAAAGAAAGCACAAAACAAACTGTGTCTCATGTAGAAAGGATGTAAGAAAATGTAGACCTAACTACGCCTCGCTTATGAAGGGTGAAGGGCAACGTAACCATCGAGCGCACTTAAGGTTTTCAACCGAGATCCTAACGCGTCTCACACGAGAGGAAGAAGGGTGGTGTGAACAAACAGGTGCACCTGATGTTTTTAACCAAAGTAAACAATCCTAAAGCGTTTGTGGCACGCCTTTTTAGTGCCCTGCCTTTCGAAAAGGTTTGAAAAGAAGGCGTCACAGTTCAGACTCCCACGGTTCTGAATCTAGTCTCACAAGTGCAATGCAAAACTGATAAACACCAAAGAGTCCAAATCCAGCAAATCTTTTTGGAAAATCAATTTTAAATCAAATAATGCCAAAATTATACTGCTTTTCCAGATTGAGAGTCGCCACCTAAATATTTTATTTTGAAAAATTTTAGGAAAGCCTGACTCGTGCTGAAGGCCACGTGTCCATGATCACCAAAGTTGCCTCGGTTCGGGAACTTAGGTACGAGAGGAGAAGGTCATGAATTGAGCACCCCCGCTCTCCTAATCAAAGATTGGCCTCTGCTGATCATGATATGAGTTTTTTATAAACATTATGTGCTCTTGTTCTAGTTATTTAAACTACCTTTACTATGTGATGCGCACAATCAAGTATAGACTAGTTTGCTCAATTTGGAAACAATTCAACTCATGTTTGTTTGTGAAAATGGTTTGAATTTGCCACCTCAAGTGGGCTTAAAGATGCGGTTTTTCCACCAAACATAGGGGCTTAAAATTGATTTGCCATTCAATAGTGTGGGCTTAAAACATACATTCGTTGAATCGTTCCAATTCAAACAACAAGCCTTTATCCGCAGGCATTCAAGCAGTTTAGCAAGTAAGCATTTAGCCTCATAGAAAGCATGTTAGACATGGAAATATTCACCTTCATGCAAGTATGCTAAAGCGTAAAAACTCACCTAGTACTCCAAGCCAAAACATAAACTAGTTAGAAAGACGAATGATCCTAACTATACAAGATGTCTAATGCAACGCATGTGAAGAATGCAATTAATAAGCTCGGCTTACTGATATGGCATATAAATCGAATTGAACAACATGCGATTAAACACATATTCCAAAAAAGTATTGAAATGGCAATGCAGTTTGAATGATGTGTCGAGCCTCGGTGCATGCAAGACAAGATGAATGGATGCAAGCATGCGATATGCTAATTGAAATATGATCCCTAATCTAACCATCAAAAGCGATTAGATAAAAGGGAGAAAGACGTGGGGTTGGAAGACATACACACACGCACGCACACTTATTACAACATTATGCCCTCACGGAGGAGGGTCTGAATAAATAAGAGCTAATTAGCTACGCTAATTAAGCTAACTAATTATTAAAAATCAAATGAATAACTAGCTAAGCTAATTACTACCTATTACAACACTTTAATTAACTAGTGAACTAATTAATTAAATTACAAAACAAATGCACACAAAGTAAGAAATTAAGACATTAAACTATGCTACCACTGCTCCGCCTCGGGAAGTGGAAAATGCACATGCTTGGTTCTCGCCCCGAAAAGACTGCCATTTTGTTCTCGGAAGCCTCTGTTTGCAGAGTTGAACATTTCTAGAAACTTTCTACTTCACTTTACCAAAATCATGTTGAGGTTTACATCAGTGGCCTGCCGGCCATAGATGGCTGCTGCTAGCCATCTGCCGGCCAAAAGGGTGTACTACCAGCCAAAAATGATGCACTGCCGGCCACTGGTGGTGCATTGCCGGTCACTAATGCATTGGATCATCATGCTGCAACAGAGCAAAAAGGGGTTTTTCCCAAGTGATTGTTTGTACTCTAGAGAGAGAGAAATTTTTGTCTTGAATTTTTCTAACCCCCACACATGAGAGAGAGGGGTCCTATATATAGAAAACACAATTTCTTCACAAACATCCAGCCATACACATGTTGGAAGATGCATGAATATGTGCAAACAGCTCGCACAAAATATCTGCAGGAAACACTAGTGGCCGACCGGCCATCAGTGATGACCGGCATGGCCAAAAGCCCTGGCCGACAGCCCTTATAGATGGCCGGCAGGCCACCAAAGACCGTAGGGGAGAGAGGCCAAGACATGGTCCAAAAAGGAGACAAAAAGGATGCAGGATTTGGAAAGCTCAAACCTGTGACGTTTCACTGAGGACTTTGAGCGCTTGGTGAGCAATTAGACTCGTCATTGGATGTACTTGCAAGAACATCTAAAGCTTGAAGGGCCACAAAAAATGGGGTGACTACAGCGTCTCACGCGATAAGAGGAGAGGTGGTGTTAACACACAAGTGTACCTGCCGTTTTTAACCGATTTGGACAATCCTAATGCGTCTCACGCGATAGGAGGAGGGCGGTGTGAACACCGGGCACGCCCAATGTTTTAAACTGATACGAACAATCCTCACGCGTTGCACGTGAGAGGAGGAAAGGCGGTGTGAACAAATAGGTGCACCTATTGTTTTTAACCGAGGTGAACAATCCTTACACGTCGCATGCGAAAGGAGGAAAGGTGGTATGAACAAACAGGAGCACCTATTGTTTTTAACCGAGGTAAACAATCCTTATGCATTGCACGTGAGAGGAGGAAAGGTGATGTGAACAAATAGGCGCACTTGTTATTTTTAACCGAGGTAAACAATCCTCACGCATCGCACGCGAGAGGTAAAAAGGTGGTGTGAACAAACAGGAGCACCTGTTGTTTTTTAACCGAGGTGAACAATCCTCACGCGTCGCATGCGAAAGGGGGAAAGGTGGTATGAACAAACAGGCGCACCTATTTTTTTTAACTGAGGTAAACAATCCTCACGCATTGCACGCACAAGGAGAAGAGGTTCAACCGCCAGACATGAGGGGTAGCTGTAGACCGCCCGGACTTGCTTCCCGCGCCCCCCCTTCGAAGAGGGCGTGAATTGGGTTCTAGCTACTACAGTTCGGACTCCTGTCACGGTTCTGAATCTAATCTCACAAAGTGCAATGCAAGACTGATAAATCACCAAAGAGTCCAAATTCGGCAAATCGTTTTGGAAAATCGATTTTAATCAAAAAGCACCAAACATGGACTGCTTTGCCAGATTTCAGAGTCGCCACCTAAATATTTTATTTTGGGAAATTTAAGAAACCCTGACTCGTGCCTAAGGCCACGTGTCCGTCATCACCAAAGTTACCTCAGCTCAGAAACTTGGGTACGAGAGGGGAAGGTCCTGAAATGAGCACCCCCGCTCGCCCGATCAAAGGATCGGCCTCTACTAATCATGATATGTTGTTTTGGAAACACTTGTGTTCTTATTCCGGTTATTTAGCTAACTTACTACGTGATGCGCACAACATACAAGTATAGACTAAATCACTCGATTTGGAACAAAACATCTCATGTTTGTTTTTCGAAAATAGTTTGAAGATGCTACTCGCAAGTAGGCTAAAACGCGGATTTGCCACCAAACAAGGTGGGCTTAAAACATGATGGTTTGCCACTCCAAGTGGGCTTAAAACACACATTTTGATGAATTGTTCCAATTTAAGTAATGAAGCCTTCATCCACAAGCATTCATGCAGTTAATCACTTAAACACATAGCCTCATGGCAAGCATGCTACCATGGCAGTCACTTACACACATGCAAGGATGCCAAAGCATAAACACTTACAGTGTACTCCGAGCCAAAAACAGAAGCTAGTTAGTAATCAATGCATGATCCTAGCTATGTTAAGTTCCTAATGCAACAGATGCAAAATGCAACTAAATGGGCTCGGCTATCTAAGATGGCATATGAATGCGACACTTCGATATATGTATTCAAATAGGTATTGAAATACAATGAAGTTTGTATGATACGCCGAGCCCGGGGCATGCGAGACAAATGAATGATGCACGCATGCAACCATAAAGTATGCTAATCGAAATATGCCCTAAAACTAACCATCAAAAGATGATAAGTAAAAGGGAGAAAGAAGTGGAGATTGGAAGACATGCACACACGCACGCACCCTTATTACAACAATACGCCCTCTCGTAGGAGGGTCCAAATGAAATGAAAGCTAACTAGCTATGCTAATTAAGCTAACTATTACAAATTACTACACAGATCTATTAGCTAAGCATGTTAACTAATTAAGTATATAACCAATGAATTAACTAGCTAAGCAAAGCAGTTAAAAGGCCTCGAGGGCGAGGGATGCATGCATGCTCGGTCGCGTCCTCCAGGAAATCCACCGGCTTGCCTCAAGATGCCTCTTTTTGCACACCTTTAGACCTCTGAAAATTGTGCCAACTTCCAGGTTGATTCTGACCCATCTCAGGAACATGCTAAGCGATGATCGGACAGAGATGGTGGCCATTGGCCAGTAATGATGGCCGGTCGGTAGGCTTTGATGGCCGGTCGACCACTGATTCCCTGAATTTCCTCCTTTTGCTGCAGCAGAGCACAAACAGAGGCATGACAGTGTAGTTGCAAGGAAATGTGTGTACCACCACACTTCTTATCATTTCTCATGCTCAAAGGAGTGCGGTACTCGATTCTCAGGCCACCAACAGAGCATCGCAATGCACGATGGCCAAGAAGCCGGGTTTGTACAAGTCAATGAATGCACAAATAACACACAAGACTCAAGAGGCCTCCACCTTATCATGCACAATCAAGGGGGACGGCGACTAAGAAACGTGACACGTTTCATTACTTCAAGTATGAAATGTCTCATATTTCTTGTGTTTGGATTAACGTCCTATCCAAACACATGCAATGCAACTCAAACATGTTATCTTGGCATGTTTTACTTGGTTTAATTTTGTTTACTCATTTTAACTTACCAATTAATCCTTTAATTGATTTGTCCAAATGTGATTGTCCTCTAATGGGAAAGATGGTCTAAACCACAAGTACCTTAAGCATGAAAGAAGCCTCATGCTTTTGGTTAGTAGAAGCCCTCAAGAGAAGGCTAAAACCATTAGGCATGAGAGCCTCAATTCGATGCTCAAGCCAACAAGGGGCTCAAGACCTCTTTCAAAACAAATAAAGGAGTGAAGCATGGAGTGCAATGGCATAATTTTCAACACTGAAATGACATGCTAAATGACTTAAAATCATGGAAATGATGCATACAAAACATGCTTGAAGTCAAAGGCATTGAAACTAACAAAGAGCATAGCACTATAGGCATACAATACTAAGCCTAAATGACCAAACCAACCCTGGACAAAGGTTAAATATGCCAAAACAGTGGCTGAAATATACTAAGATCAAGGCATATAACACAAGGAAAATATGCACATTTGATGGCTCGCAAACAAGGCATGAAGACACAACTCTCAAACACATTGAAGGAGTGGAAAATGTGAGAGTGTGGCAATGACATATGCTCTGAAATTACATACCAAATGAAGCCATATCATGCACACATCACAAATATAGCATGCTAATGGTCTCAAAACTCAAGACTAGTGAAGCCATTTACACTATAGCTATACAAAGCAAGCCCCAAAAGGCCAAGAACACTCAAAACAGTCCTAAAGCATGTCAAAATAATGCCAAAAACATGCATGAAGTATAGCCAAGACAAGCTAGAATGAAAGGCCAAAACACCAAGTACACTAGGCTAATGAGTGAGATTACACTACAAGCACATGAAGCATGCAAGAGGTGACCAAACCAGCCCAAAATAGAGTTATATTAGGTCCTAAAAGTCACAAAAACATGCTTGAATAGAGCTAACATAAGCCACAAAAAGATGCTACTTTATAGTGTTAACAAGGTATGGCATGGAGAGACAAGGAGAGGAGGCTATCCCCTCTCATTTGGGACCTCAAAATAAGATTTTTGTTACTGAAAATCCCTAGATTTCAGTGGTTAAAAGGCCAAAAAGAGGTTGTTTGAAAAGCTTTGAGAGATGGCTCAAAAGGCTTTACAAGCCAAGGAGCAAAGGGAGGAAACACCCCCTAGCCAAACAAGGCTTAAACCATCATTCTAGAACCTCAAAATCAGATTTTTTTATAGTTCAAAACCAACCTCAAAATAGTCCAAAACAATGGAAAAAGGAGGGTAAAACAAATTTGCAAAAACAAGCTTGAAAGGGAGAAGTGCTTACCCTTATAGTTCAAAACCAACCTCAAAATAGTCCAAAACAATGGAAAAATGAGGGTAAAGCAAATGTGCAAAAACAAGCTTGAAAGAGGGAAAAGCTTACCCTTGAAGCACCTTGAAGCACAGCAGAAAAACCAGCCAAAATCCCAGCCAAAATCAGTCTTTTGGAGCTCAAACAAAGTCCCAGGTTACCTCAGCCCAAAGATGATCACCTTTGGTTAAGGGTCTCTTTGCAAAAGTGTAGGAAATTCTCACTTCTAAGCCTAAAACAAGAGGAGAAAGAGAGAATTCTAGAGAGAGGGGAGAATTTGCTCACAAATCTTCTAGAGAGAGAGGATTTTAGAGTGAGAAGCTCCCAAATTTTCTCACCCTTCAATATGTTCTCCCCTTGCAAAATATGAGATATAGCCTCCATATATAGCAAAAGCAAGAGCTTTGGTCGAAAATATTTGAATTGGGATAGTTGGAGCTTGTGTGGAACAACTGGAGGGAAAAGATCTTCAAAAAATCTGAGTTTGGGTCATTTCTGGCCGACCGGCCATCTTTTTGGCCAGCCTACTACTTTGTTGGCCGATCGGCCACTGCAAATTCTACTCTATAGGTCCGACTTCAAAAGGGCACAACTCCTTCATCTAGACTCCTTTGCAGGTCATTCTTGTGTCTAAAATGAAGCCCCATAAGTAAGCTTTCCAATGGTGGAAGCATCACCTCAAAATTCCAAGTGTACTAAGAGATATCCCTCTTTTAGTGAAGACTTCTCATTTCCAGCTCAATCAGATTGATGCCTAACTTCAACCAACAATATCTCCCCCATCCGGACTCGGCTTTAGGAGATTCTTGAGTGTAAATGAAGCCCAAGAAGTCTTATTTTCAATAGTGGTGGCCTCATAGCTGAAATCTAAGTGTGCAAATGGATAAGCCCGATTTAGCGTGGACTGCTCGTCTCTCTCTTAACGATTCATGCCCAACTTCTTCCTCAACTAGGTTTCTTCCCTCCACTCCTCTTTTCTTCAACACCAAACCCCTAAACAAGGTGTTTTGAAAGATTTTTCAAAGATTTCATCTCTCTTTCATTCATTTCCACTTTGTCCTTGCTCGGTTTACCGAAAAGCGCAACATTTAACAAAATGCGAGGGTCGGAACATCGTAAGAACTTTTTGAAAAGTGTTTTGAAAGAGAGGATTTTAAGATCTAAAATCTTTTGTTCCAAAAATGGGGTGTGAGGTTAGGATTTGACTCTCCTTGCTAAAGAAATTGACCATTTGGCACTGCACAACTTTCACCACCAAGTAAACCATCAGTAGCACCCAAGTCTTAAGGGTGGTAAAAAATGGGGTGTCTACAGTAACAGATCCAGACATTCTAGATCCTCCTCCTCCCTGCATGAGGGTAGTGGATGATCTTCATGATGGTCCTCAGATTGACTTCCTAATGTTGGGAGAGGATGGTGATCGACATCATAAGCCCGGAGACTTCACCACTTTCTTGCAGACTCGGGTGATGGCGCCTCTTACCCATGGCGTGGCCCATGCTATTCTAAAGGTTGCTGCTGCTACTGCTCGAAGTGCTCTTACCGCCACTCCCACTCCTGGGTTTCTTGTGATTCTGACTGAGGTCGTATACATGCGGCCAGATGGGGTGATTGAGCAGACCCCCCTTGAGCACATTGAGGAGAAGGATCACAGATTGGTGATGGCTCTTGGTGTAGCTCGTCTTTTCGCGACCCCTTTTGGAAGAATGAAATAGCCGGTACAGTTCGGACTCCACTTGTGTTGGTTCTGAATTTGATTTCACAAGTGCAATGTGAAACAGTGGAAACACAAAAAGAGTCCAAATTCGACAATTGTTTTTGGAAAATCGATCTTTGAATCAAATGCCAAAAATAGAATGCTTTGCTAGATTTCAGAGCCGCAACCTAAATATTTATTTTGAAAAATTTAGAAAATCCGTGACTCGTGCCAAAGGCCATTAGTCGGTCGTTACCAAAGTGTCTTGGTTTGGGAGCTTAGGTATGAGAGGGGAAGGTCAATAATGAGCACCCCACTCACCCAATCAAAGATCGGCTTCTACTAATCATAATGTGATTCTTATGTACAGTAAGGTCAATAATGAGCACCCCACTCACTCAATCAAAGATCGGCCTCTACTAATCATGATGTGATTCTTATGTACAATATATGTTCTTATTTTATCTTTAACATACAAGTATAGACTAATTTCACTAACAGTTAGAACGTTTGATTTCATGTTTGTTTTGAAAAAAACAAGTGTTTTGCACACGTATCACTTGAAAAAGTGATCTCATATATATACATTAATCAAAGTATCCCAATGTCAGTGAATAGCCTTCATCTACAGGCATTCAAGCAGTTTAACAATTAAGCTTTTAGCCTCATGGTAGTATGTTTGATATGACAACAATCACACTTAAGTAATATGCTAAAGCATAAAAACTTAACTTGTACTCCAAGCCAAAAAAGGAACTAGTTAGAAAAATGCATGATCCTAACTATGTAACATGGCTAGTGCAACACATACAATATGTAATTAATAAGCTCAGCTACTAGCATGGCATGCGAGTCAATTCAAGGCATATGATAGCGTACGTATTCAAGTAAAGAGTTTGAATTTTACATTTGAATAATATGATGAGCCGAACTTTTATGCATGCAATACAAGTGGATACAAACATGAGTATGCTAAATCAAACATGATGTCCTTAAACTAACCATCATAAGCAGATAAATAAAAGGGAGAAAGAATGGGGGTTGGAAGACATACAACTTATTACATATTTGTCCTCGCGAAGGAGGGTCCAAATGTCCAAGTGTCCGAATAATTAATTATTACAAATCTGAATGAATAACAATGAAAAGGGGCTGTCTAATTTATTACAACAAATAATATGTAATGATTGTGTGATGCTCCTCAGGAATTACTCTGTCTGTCTTGTTGAGACTTGTTATGCTTCACTTTATCATTGCTTTCGACCAAAAGTGTATTGTTTGCAATTTATTGGAGCCTTGTCGACCCAAAACAAGACTCAGTCGAGCCCCAAATAAATCCAAGCGTACCTTGTTTTATTTGCGGAAATCCGTTTTTTGTGCCTGAGGTGAAACAGTGCAAACATGCAAACAGGGTATTCCTCTTCTACTCTTCTCTATCATGGAAAATACTCAAAAGATGAGCAAACTCAGTTCCCAAACCATCTATGGTTGCAAGTTGATTTGCAAGATGATTTTGGACACGATAGGACAAAGATCAATAAATGCAATGCATAACAACCACCCCTCCCTCCTATCACGAAGCAAATTCAAGAAGGGAAGTAGAGATGCTTCAAGGTTCATCGAAACATTATGGACTAATGTAAGACAAGCCTTGACACAATAAACTCGGTATAACGTCTGACCGAATTCAATCAATCATATTGGTTCTTTATGTTGGTTGATTCATTTTAATCTCAATTTTATTAGCTTCTTTTATATTACCTTTTGTAGCACGACTTTTTCGCGCCCCCTTTCGGAGAGCTCGAATTGGTCCTACAGTTCGAATTTTCGTCATTGTTCTGAATCTAATCTCACAAAGTGCGATGTGAGACTGATAAAACACCAAAGATTCCAATCTAGCAAATCTTTTTGAAAAATCGATTTTAAATCAAATAATACCAAAATTGGACTGCTTTGCCAGATTACAGAGTTACCACCTAAATATTTTGTTTTAGAGGAAATTTAGGAAACCCTGACTCGTGCCAAAGGCCACGTGTCCGTCATCACCAAAGTTGCCTCGGCTTGGGAACTTGGGTATGAGAAGGGAAGGTCCTGAAATGAGCACACCCGCTCACTTGATCAAAGATCGGCTTCTACTATCATGACATGTTGTTTTATAAACATCATGGGTTCTTATCCAGTTATTAGCTAACTTTACTATGTGACGCACACATACAAGTATAGACTAAACTGCGAGAATTGGAACAAATCAACTCATGTTTGTTTTTGAAAATGGTTTGAAGTTGCCACCCTCAAGTGGGCTTAGAAATGAGGATTTGCCACCTCAAGTGGGCTTAAAACATGATTTTGCCACTTTGCAAAGTGGGCTTAAAACTCATAATCATCGAATTGTTCCAATTCAAACAACAAAGCCTTCATCCACAGGTATTCATGCAGTTTAGCAAATAAGCACATAACCTCATAGCAAGCATGCTATCATGGAAACACTCACACTCATGCAAGTATGTTAAAGCGTAAAACTTACAGTGTACTCCAAGCTAAAATAAGGTTAGAAATATGCATGATTCTAACTATGTTAAGGTGCCTAATGCAACACATGCAATAATGCAATTAATAGGCTCGGCTACCTAATCATGGTATTTGTAACACTTTGATAGCATGCTTTGAAACACGTATTCAAGTAAGTATTGAAATTATTGAAATTGCAATGCAGTTTGAATGATGCGCCGAGCCTTGGTGCATGCAAGACAAATGAATGGATGCAAACATGCGAGCATAAGGTATGCTAATTGAAAATGTCGCTAATCTAACCATCAAAAGCGGTTAAATAAAAGGGAGAAAGATGTGGGTTGGAAGACATACACACACACACGCACACTTATTACATCATTTTGCCCTCGCGAAGGAGAGTCCGAATGAATAAGCTAAGCTACACTGAGCTAAGCCAATTATAATGTGAAACTAATTAACTAATCCAGTTAATTATTACAACAATTGAAATAAATTAACTAACTATTCTAAGCTAGCTAAAATATTACAAAATGAATTAAGCTAATTAATTACAACAGTTGTATGAATGAAATAGCTAACTTATTCTAAGTTAAGAAAAGAGACTTAATGGCCTCGAGGGTAAGGGACACATGCATGCTCAGTTAATCCACCTGAAAATGCCTTTGCCTTGCCGTCGGATGCCTCTGTTTGCACTCATTCGATCATCGAAAATTGTACCAACTTTCAGATTGCCTATGCTCCAACACAGGAACAAATTTGCACAAATATTCACTGGTGGCCGATCGGCTACAAAAAGTGGCTATTGGCCACCTTAGCTGGCCGGTCAGCTAGTTTAAGTGGTCGGTCGGCTACTTCAAGTGGTCGGTCGGCCACCCCAACTTTCTAGACTTCTGCTTTTGTTGCAACAGAGAGCAACAGAGGCAAAATAAAGCATTTTCAAGGAATGTGTGTACTGCTACATTCCTTATCATTTCTCAAGCTCAAAGGAGTGTAGCTCTTGGCTCTCAAGCCATCAACCAAGCATTTTCAATGCATGATGGCAAGAAAACCAAGCTTGTACAAGATTAATCAATGCACAATTAAGACTCGAAGGACCACCACCCTATCATGCATGATCAAGGGTGACGGTGACCAAGAAAAGTGGCACATTTCATCACTTTGAGTATGAAACGTCCCATTTTCCTTGTGTTTGGATTAACGTCCAATCCAAACACATGCAATGCAACACAAATATGCTTATCTTGCTCAAGTTTTACTTGGTTCATTTTGTTTACACATTTTACATTATCGATTAGTCCTTTAACCGATTAAGTCCAAAGTGAGGGTCCTCTAATGGGAAAGAGGGCTTAAGCCACAAGTACCTTGAGCATGAAAGAGACCTCATGCTGTTGGTTAGTAGAAACCCTCAAGAGAGGATTAAAACCATTAGGCATGAGAGCCTCAATTTCACACTCAAGCTATCAAGGGGCTCAAGGCGACTTTCAGAACAAAGTAAAAAGTGAAGAATAGAGAGAGGTTGCAGACATTTCAGTGCTGAAATGGCATGCAAAATGATACTACAACATGCAAGCAACTCATGCAAGTCATGTTCAAGAGCCTAACTCAGCGAAGACCATTACACTATAGCCATGCAATACAAGCCTCAACTGACCAAACCAGCTCAAAACAGAGTTAAAGTATGCCAAAACAATGGCTAAAACTTACTGAGCTTAAGGCACAAAGGGCCAGAAAAACATGCTCACATGTTAGCTTGCAAACAAGACTCAAGAGCAACTCTAAAATAGCAATGAAAGAGTGAAGAAAATGAGCATGTGACAGAGCTATAAGCACTGAAATTACATGTAAAAAGACACTTCAACATGCAACCATCTCAAGCAAATCAAGTTTAAAAGGCTAGAATGCCAAGCTAGTGAAGCTATTTGCACTACAACTATGCAAAACAAGGCTCATATGACCAACACAGCCCAAAATAGAGCTAAAACCAGTCAAGACAGTAGCTAAAACATGCTTGAATTAAGCTAAGTTAAACCACAAAACATGCTACCATAGGATGCTAACTAGGCATGCAAGTGAGACACAAGGAGGGGAGGCCAACCCCTCCATTTTTGGACTTCAAAGCATGCTTTTTACCCCTGAAATAACTCTGAATTTCAGTGGTTTACAGGCCCAAAAAGTTTGACTTTAACATGCTAAAAGATGGCGCAAAGGCTAATACAAATAAGCAACAAGAAGGGTAGACAACCTGTAAACACTCCATTTTTGACCGTCCTCAAGACTTGAACGTCATCGTTTGAACATTCGATGATCATCCATGCTCGTATTCATTTTGAGTTCTCGGAGGTCTCGGCTACGCACCTTGCCTCATGATCTCTCAACTTGTCTATTTTGTGCTTGGTTGTGAACCAAACACTTGTGTTTTTGCATCTAAGGGAAGAGGGCGGCTTGTTTGCCATGCCCTCAACCCACCGGCCAAGGCTTGAGGCTACCGACCCTGTTTTCTTGACATCGGCCAAGTGTATTGGCCGATCGGCATTGTTTTTGGTCGGCCGGCCATTGTGTTGGTTGATCAGCCATTTTTGCTGGGCAAACCCTATTCATCGGCTTTATGCAAATATTTTGTGCCAACTGGCACAACTAGCATCCACAATGCCCCCCTCCATACACGTGTATGAAGGGATTTACCCCTTTTGCTTAGCTTCTCTTAGAAGCTTTGGATTGAACTTCTATAAAGAGGGAGTTCCTCCTCCCTCCTCAGAGGTTGAAAAAAAGATGGTTCTTGAGAGGATAGATATAGTATTGTATCTATTCTTCTTTGTTTAGCCTTGTTTTGTGCCCAAAAGTGTAGTATTGTCTTACTATTGTACACAAACACACACTAGAACACCATCCTTGGTTACTGAGGTGCTAGGAGGTTGATTTCAGTGTTCTTGGGTTAGTTTGAACTTTGAAAACCTGCTGGAGCTTCCTTCTTGAAGAGGTTCTACATGGGTGAGTTCCTTGCTTTAGATACCTCTCTCTTGCTTAAGCTTTTAGCCCTCCTTTCTTATTGTTTTAAGCTTAACTTATAGCTGATAAAAGTTTTGTTTTTTCTTTCTTGAGAACTTTGTTTGAGGTCATTTTGAAGTTTGGGGTTGTTTCCCCCCTCTTAGGCCTTGTTTTAGGCCATCCCTTTAGGCCTTGTTTTAGGCCATCCCTTTTGGCCATTGTCCTTGTCTTTGTATGAATTCTCTACCACTGAAATCTAGAGGATTTTTAGTGGTGGAGAGGTGGTTTTGAGGTCCTAAATAGGAGAGGGTCATCCCCTCTCCTTATTGTCTTGAATGTCAGTATAAATGGCTTGTGTTGTAGCAAATGTGCTTAGCTTGTTTTAGCTTCATTTCAGCAAGTATTTGGTGTTATTTTGCCATGATTTACCTCTGTCCAAAGTTGGTTTAGACATACCATGCATGCTTTGTATACTTGTCTTGTAATCCCATGATTTGCCTTAACATGTACCTAGCATTTAGACTACTATGCTTGCATGTTTTGGCCCACCTCCATGAAGCTTTTAGCCATGTTGTCACATGCTTAAGCTCTGATTTTGGTCTTCTTGGTCATGCTTGCATTGTTTTGTATAGCTACCATGTAATTTAGCTTGTTAGCTTCGGGTGCTCAAGTTATTAGTATGCTCTATTTCGACCATTTCAGTGGTTTGGCACCACTTGTTATGCTATTTCAGTCCATATAGTATGCTCATATGCTTGCACTTGTGATTTCTTTAATGCTTTAAATAGTTGGTATGTTATGCCCCATGAATATGTCATCATGTATGCCACCGTGCTTAGGCATTTGGGATGCCATCTAAGTGGGTTTTTGGGCTCATTTTGGCATGCCATATCTCTGTTTCCATGACTTAAAACATGCCATGTTTGGTTGTCTTAGGTGTAAGGTAACACCTCTTCGGTAGTCTTGCATGTCTCATGTTTTTACCCCTTTGTTTTAGATTGTTTTGGCTTTGGTCATTGCATGTTTTAGGCTTACTTTGACATGCTTCAGGACTGTTTTGGGTTATGCTTGCCGTATGCTCTTTGTTTTGTGTAGCTTTGGTTCAAGTCCCTTCACTAGTCTTAGGCTTTAAGCCTTGTGCATGCTACGATTATGATTTGTTTATATGATTTGGCATCACTCCTAGCCTCATTTCAGAACATGCAATGTTGTTACATTTGCACGCTTTTCATTCCTTTTAAGTATTCTCAAAAGTTGCTCTTTGATGCTTAAGTGTTAGGCCAATTACCATGGATGTTTGTATGTGATTTTGTCCGTTATCCCTTAGCATATTAGCCACTGATTTGGGCCTACTTGAAAGCTGTCCATGTTGGTTTAAGTTCATCCTTTGCATGTTGTTGCATGCTTGCCTTGCATGTTGTTACATACTTGGCCTATTGCATGTTGTTGCATGCTTAAGTTGTATTGCATTTGGCATGCCCCTTTTGTTAAGTTGCTTTGCATTTTGCATGCATTGCCCCTTACACGTTGTTGCATGCTTTCCTCGTATGTTGTTAAATGCTTGCCTATCTTTAAATGTTGTCGCATGCCTTGCATGTTTGCGTACTTATCTAGGTTGCATTTTATTTAGCATGTTTTTTACCTTTAACCTTGTATGGCACGATCATTAACATGCTCATGTTACACTAGTTTTGCTTGCATGTTTACATCCCTTGCCTCTTGATAAACCATGATAGAGGTTGGGGTTATTTATGGGTTTTTGTGTGCATTTCATTTGACATTAAAATGCACACTTGGCTCTTTCGGCCATCATGCATTGAAATGCATAATTGGTGGCCCGAGAGTCGAAAACCATACTCCTTTGAGCTTTAAACATGATAAGGAGGGTGGTTGTGCAAATATTTCCTTGAAAATGCATTGCCATGCTCTGTCTGTCCTCTGTTGTAGCAAAAATAGGATTCTGCAGGAATAGATGGTCGGTCGGCCATCTTTAGTGCCGACCGGCTGTGCATTGTTGGCCGAGATCCCCAAAAATAGTCGATGACCAGTTCCTCTTGGCCGGTGGCCTTGAATTTCGGCTGGTGACATCCCACAGTGCTCAGAAGGTGATTCAGAAGCATCCTTGAGACTTGCACAGTTTTTAGAGGTGCAAAGCAGTGTAAACAGAGGCAGCATGAGCATGGTGATAGATTTCCGAGCGAAGCCGAGCATGCATGCATTCGTCCCTCTTCCCGAGGCTATTTTACTGCTTTCATAGCTTAATTAATTTGGTTAATCAGTTAAGTGTTTTGTAATAATTAACTAGTTAGTTAATTAGTTAATTTGTATTATTTATTCGGACCCTCTGTCGAGAGGGCAAATTTGTAATAAGTGTGTGTGCGTGTGTGCATGTCTTCCAACCCCCATTTCTTTCTCCCTTTTACTTACCTGCTTATGATGGTTAGTTTAGGGCATATTTCGTTTAACATTCCTTATGCTCGCCTGTTTGCATCATTCATCTATATTGCATGTACCGGGCTCGGCGCATCATACTAACTGCATTGTATTTCAATTCCTATTTGAATACATGTATCAAGTATTGCATCTAACATGCCATTTTAGAATAGCCGAGCCTATTTTAGTTGCATCTTCGCATGTGTTGCATTAGCATCTCAACATGAACTAGGATCATGCATGATTACTAACTAGTTTCTTGTTTTGGCTCAGAGAACAGTGTATGTGTTTATGCTTTAGCATCTTGCATGTGTGTGAGTGTTAACATGACAACATGCTTGCCATGAGGCTAATTGCTTATGTGATATAACTGCCTGAACGCCTATGGGTGAAAGTTGGATTGCTTGAAATTGGAACGATTCATCAAAATCCGTGTTTTAGCCTACTTGCGAGTAGCAAAATTCAAAACCATTTCCAAACAAACGGATATGCGATGCTTTGTTCCAAATTAGGCGATCTAGTCTATACTTGTGTGTTGTGCGCATCACATAGTAATTCTAGCTAATATACCAGAATAAGAACACATGTGTTTTTTCAAAAACAAGATATCATGTTAGTAACGACCGATCTTTGATCGGGCGAGTGGGGGTGCTCATAGATGACCTTCCCTAATCGTACCCAAGTTCCCGAGCCGAGGCAACTTTGGTGATGACGGACACGTGGCCTTAGGCACGAGTCAGGGTTTCCTAAATTCCCTCCCAAAATAAAATATTTAGGTGGCGACTCTGTATCTGGCAAAGCAGTTCATGTTTGGCACTTCTTTCTTAAAAATCAGTTTTTCAAAACGATTTGCCAGATTTGGACTCTTTGGTGATTTATCAGTCTCGCATTGCACTTTGCGGGATTAGATTCAGAACTGTGACAAATGAGTCCGAACTATAGCATGAGGCCCTCGGGGCGCGTCTACAGTTTCTGGCGACTCTGCTGGGGACCTAGAGAGCTTGACTCGAATTCATGATACCTTGTTTTGATTACACTTATGTGTTTCTTTGCATTACATTTGCATTGGTGCGCCTAGGACGCCGTGTTTGCCGTATGCTATTCCTGAACGGTTTACCGGAGGCTTGCTTCGAGAAGTATGCCATAAGGCTGACCGGTTGCGGGCTCTGCTACGACGGGAACTCAAACTTCGGTTTTAACCGGGGCACCCTTTTTAACCATTCGACCTAGTGCATATTCGTAATCCGTAGTGACTATTCCAAGCTAGGGCAAGTTGCTTACCCGATAGTAGGTTGCTTGAAACCGCTGCGTGCGTAGTGAAACCCTAGCTCCTGACAAAATAGGACTGGGAAACCCTACCCCAACATAGGGGTGTTTTGGCTCTCATTGCTTGCTATGTGCTTTTAGAGTGTACCTCTAGAGGAATGCACGTATCAGTTTGCAAGTTTGGGTATCAGGCCTGCGGGCATCAGTATTTTGAGAATCAGTTATATCTGCGAGTATCAGATTTGGTTTCGGAACAATAAGTTGGGGAACAGTGATCAGTGGTCGAATACAGCTATTCAGCTATGCTTATGTCTGTTCCGGTGAAATTGGGCTGAGATGCTACCTGTTTTCTCTTTCAGTTTAGAGATTCGGTTTAGGGCAACCAGTGTTCTCCTTCACTAAGGCAAGGCAAAAAAGGGGCAGTTGAGCCTCACCGGTTCATCAGATCCATCAGCCACCAGTCACGTCCCCTCTGTTTAATTAAGCAGACCCATAATGACATAGAATTCGGAGGAAATTGTGGTCATGGCAGCGGCACTAAACCAAGGAATCACAATACAAGGCGAGACCGACGTTGAAGTGCTGCATCCACCCAGGTCACCTGCCACGCGCCCGATCTGGGAACCCCAGTTGTTTCAAGCTCGTGAGCCAACCACATTTGAGTTAATGGGAATGATTGGCGACCTCCAGAGATCTGTGGCTGATCTGGCTTGTAGAATGTCAGCTCCACTGCCAACCATATCGTATGCCGAGAACTTCATGCCGTAGGAGCCCCCGCTACTGGGGCGAATTGTAATTGAGCTCAGCCAACCTGAAGTTGTCTCAAGCTCCGGCAATGACAAGTCAATGACAACGGGGCTTCGCACTGAAATAGTAACCCAAACCTTCCACCAAGCTGAGGCGAGTGATAAGGACAAGGTGAAGGTGGACACTGATCCCTTCGAACAAACTCCAGCAAGCTGCTGAGGCCCTGGAAGCCGGGGGGTTGAATAAGCAATAAGTACTCGTAGTTGTGGCTAAGACTCTGGATGACGTTTTCCCTGCTCAGACCGAGAGCAGTTCAAGCCAAAGGAAAAATCGGGATAGGGACCATCGTGATAGAACAGTTCCTTCCAATCCTAACCCTATACTTGGAAAAGATCAGAGAGCCAAGGCAGCACCTGCCGATCCTTTTGCTAGTGCGTCCAGCAAAGGTCCACGGACTTCGAAGTATCTGCCCCGAGGTCGCAGGGTCTTTCATGCCCTCTATATGCCTTTGTCCAAGGCTCTTCGAATCCTCATTGAAAAAGGTCATCTTAAACCTCTTGAGCCTCGGCCTCTCCCGAGTAATCTTCCTCTCTCACATGATGCTACCCAGTACTGTGCGTACCATCAACAGACTGGTCACACCATCGACAACTACTTCTGACTTCGCCACGAAGTATAGGATCTGTTTGACAACGAGGTGATCCTCCCACCGAGCTCATCAAAGTCTGTCATCACCGGGTTGGTGGACTTCGAGGATAATACAAGTATGTGATCAAGGGTTGAACCACCTGCGGGCGTCGCTCAGTTTACTCCGGATGTGGCGTATGGCACGCACGATTTTGAGCATTTACGAATGCTAATTTTTGTACTTTCTGACTTAGGTATTCAGTCGGTTTTGTTGTCTTGCATTTAGTCAATCTTTTCTTACTATGTCAATTAGGTCTGTCTTGTTGTATCGAGTCAGTCCTGTTGTATAGGAGTCGGGTGATTTCGGGGATGTTACCTCGGGCATCACTATTTTGTTTTGTGTTTGTCTTTTTGCTTTCTTTTGAGTCTGTTTCTGCCTTGGAGCCAATTGTGTCGACATATCTGAATGGAACAGTAGTGGTTTTTCATGTTTTGTGCTTATTGCTACTTTGAGCCTGTTGTGCTAACAAGTTTGAATGAAACGGCAGTGCTTTTCACCTACTTCTTCTGTGCCTCGAAATCATTGCATTGACCTAAGTTTTTCAAAAAACTTTTTTAACAAAAACGAAAAATGAGGAATTCCTCGGGTTTCGCAAAATTTGATCAAACTGAGAGAAAGAGAGGCATGCTAAGCCCTTAATGAATGAGATCATGTTTGTTAACGTGAGTACTGAGAAGGATCCTGGCTTGATCCAGATTGGTTCTACATTGTCTTCAGCACGAGCGATTAGTCGCTTTCTTAAAAGATTTCAAAAAATATTTTGCGCCATCCTGCGAAGACCTGTGTGGAATTGCTCTTGAGATTGTGCAGCTTAGGATCGCTCTTAGCCTCAAGACTCAACCCCTTTGCTTTCAAACCTTGAACTTGGATTCAAAATGTTCAATAGTCAACCACAATGTGAGGTTTGTATGGCCAGATTTGAAGCAACCCATGAACTAGGGGCAAGAAAGTCAGATCACAAAGGTCAAACATCGTCAAAAGAAGCTTGCAAAGCTCGATCAGAAGCAGCCCTTGAACTGGGGGCAAAAAATGTCAGATGCGCTCGAAGAGCAAAAAATTGGGACATTTCTCAAGCTAGTGAAGATGGGCAAGAATGCCAAATCCCAGAAGGGAGGAAAAAAGAAAGTCTTGCTAAAGAACAATTGGGTTCCTATCCACAACACTAGGGGCAAATTCAGCCCCCATTGGATGGACTTCTACATCATCAACAAACAGCAGCCATTCTTCTGGATTCAGATGGCTTCAAGATCCTAAAATCATTTGGCATGGACCAAGCTACACTTTTACCCTTGAGAGGCTCGCTAGGCCGAAAACCCGGAAGGGCGACCCAGGCAAAAGTTAGAGCAAAGAAAAGAACAAAAATGAAATTCTGAACAAAGAAAAGAAATGAAAAAAAAAATGAAAAGAAGTGAAAAGAAAAGAAGAACATAGCTCGCAAGGTTGAAAATCCAGAAAGGGCGGCCTTGGCAAAAGTTAGAGCACAAAAGGAGAGGTTAATACCTGAGTGTACCTTAACCTGAACTACGTAAGGCTTGATTCCAATGTTTGGGATACGTAGGCAATTTCAGTCTGAAGTCTAGCCATAAACACTTCCAAATCGACTGTGTCCATATAATGGTTTTGATCACCTTTGTCTTTTCTGAATCCAGGAGCTCGGTTGTGACCGTCACTTTGAGGACTGATTACGGTGTGCTGCGAAGCTATTCAAATAAGGGGCAACTTTCCGTTGCCATGTAGTGTGGATCTGAGGTTGTGCATCTCAAGAGTAAGTTCTGTGCTCGTTGAGCGGTGGCCGTTTGCCAAAATAGGTTTTGAGAATTTTTAATGAAGTTGACTAACTTTCTTGAAAATTTGTTCCATCTTTTCCAAAACTGGACCATTTTTCGGACCCAAAAAAGGAAAATTTTCAGTGCTCATAGCCTGACTTGCATGATTTCAAATCATAAAATTGAACAAGTATGTTAATCTGACTCTCATATTGGTCAAAATTGTTTTAGTAGAAAGCCAAAGCAAAAAATGGTCAAAAATGATGAACTAGGGGCGCAGTTGAGTCAGGCTTCCTGTCTTTTCCCCGTTGTCAACATACTTGTCAGAAAGGGCACTCTACTTGCCAGAAAGGGCACCATATTCGCCAAGAAAGGCACAATTTAAGCTAACAACAAAATGCCAAAAGCTATCTCATCCTCCGAGCAACGAGATATCAAGCCAAGTACGAAGCACGAACTGGATTGGACCAAGATATTCCACTCCCTCATCTGGACACATCTGACCACGTCCAAACTCCCCAACAGAGCATCGTCAACCGATGTCAGCTGCAGATTGGCTACACACCCAGTTGTAACGCAACCCCTCTGTGGGGGAAGTTCACTGTTGTGAGCAGAAGAAAGAGAATCTAGCAGAATGCTAGGGGCACGAGCCCATAACCTCCTAATTACCCATCAACCACCAAGGGAAGGGATAAAAAAGAGAGAGATTGAAGAATAGAGTGATGTGCGCTGAGAGAAAAAGTGAGAAAAGGGCTTTTTCAGAAAAAACAGAGCCTGAGGGCTGAGTGATGTGAGACTTACAAATGAGAAAGGGTGGGAAACCAGACCTGGAGAAACTGGCTCCTTGCGACTGAGAGGTCTCTCGTCATTATAATACGTCTGAGTGTCATGTTTGTTGTGTCATTTGTCTCGATTCTTGTTTTGAGTCGTTTCGACTGTTACTCGATGTGTTTAGGTTGTTTACCTTTCGTTTTCCTTTGTTGAGTCGTTTTGACTGCGGTCAGTTGTAGGCTCAATACCCGGTTGAGGACCCATTTTCTCAGTTCAATTTCAAAAATAAATCATTTTGTGCTCAGAGTGCTGTGTCATTCTCCACGTTTGTGCAAAACAAGATTCTTTCCTTCATAAACCGCAGGGTTCAAACCAGGTCATGTGAGAACAGCCGAACAAAGACCTATTTGAAGCTA
The DNA here is from genome assembly GCF_004153795.1 of Camellia sinensis. Taxonomy (NCBI): domain Eukaryota; kingdom Viridiplantae; phylum Streptophyta; class Magnoliopsida; order Ericales; family Theaceae; genus Camellia; species Camellia sinensis. Next base: position 170,055 of record NW_021027923.1, read on the forward strand.
TATGGGTTCTAGACTGCGAAGCAAGAGAAAAGAGGGAAAACCTGGAACATTTCAATGTGTTTCAACTCTAGCAAATTCCGAGGCTATGTTCCAGGTACATCTTGTCAGGCCTCGCCTTTCTCTGGAGTATGAGTGTATCTTGACCCAAGTGTAAGCCTGCTTCAAATCAGAATGGCAGTCCAAGCAGTACCTATGGTTTTCACATGCAGATGTTATCTCTTGCCAATATAAATAGGGTATACCCTTTTGAACTGAGTGTGTTGCAAAGCCCTCCGAGGGATAAATCGGAGGCACCAAAGTACATGTTTAATGCCCTCCCTACTGCATAGAATATGCACTTTCATCTACACTTTTGTTGCACTTTCATCTACAAATCTTTTTGTTATGATTCACGCATAGAATATGCTTTCAATGTTGCATATAATATGCTTGTCTATTGTGTAAAATGTTCTTGCTTTCAATTTAGCATAGAATATGCTTTGCTGTTGTTGCTCATTCGTTTATCTAGTTGTTGCTCATTTGTCTACCGAGTTGTTGCTCATTCGTTTATTGAGTTGTTGCTCATTTGTTTATCAAGTTATCGTGATTTGTTTATCGAGTTATTGTACATTTGCTTATCGAGTTGTATTTCACATTCTTCAAGTCTTTGCTTTGCTTATCAAGTTGTATTTACACTTGGTTAGCTTATCGAGTTCTGTGTTTTGATTATCGAGTTGTTTTTGTCATTACTTGGTTCACTACCTGATTATTACGATGCAAATGCTTAATTTTCAAACAAAAGTTCAAATCTCATTTACATTGTTATGTGATGCGATGTGATGCGATGCGATGCATGAAATGTACAAATGTAACGCTTTTTGAACAAAACAACTATTTCATTTCATCATATCTTTTGCAAAAAGTACATAGTTTTGAGAAAGTAAAACCTGCCTGAGGCAGTACAATGTGCTCAAACTACCAGTAAAAAGAAAAATAAAGCAAAACAAAAAGAGGAGAAAAACAACAAAATGTCTGAACAGAGCAAAAGAGAAGAAAAGCAACAAATGTCTGGATCAACATCAGTCATCTCGAGCACGGGAGTCCATTCTGGTCCTCTTCTTGGACGAGGGTCTAGGATCACTGTCGCCATCTCCATAGTCAGAGTCTGAGCCGTCTCTGGCCTCGCCCTGCGATGACGCCGCCTCTTCGTCAGAATCATTGGGAGAAGGCTCACGTGAACTGCTCTCAGCGCGGGTGTGCCTATGTCCGCCTCGGCTATGGATAGCCATCCTCCGCCTGGCTCCCCCTCCTCCTCGAACAGGAACAGATGGTCCAGCTGGAGCACCTCCTGCAGCCGAAATCTGGAATAGGGCGTGGAAAGGACAAATAGCAAATGCATCAATCATGCTACGCAAAATAGTATATGAATGTTGTGGGCAGTATATCAGTACAGAATGCAGTGTATAAGTACAGTGTATAAATGCCGTGAGTAACGCTGTGAACAATATGTGGGTTACAGTGTATCAGTGCCGTGAGTGCTGTGAATCAAGTACCGTGTTAATAGTGTGATGCGTCAGATTATGTATGAAACAGATTAGGTAGAGTTTGAGACTGCGGTTGAAAGAACTTACTGGGATATTATAGATAGTCAACAAGTCAATGCATCGCTGCAGTATCCCTACCGCTGAGGCTGTCAACTCCAGGGACTGGTGAGTGTACTCGACGGAAGCCTGCAAAAGTGTTGAAGTCATTAGTATTCTGCGGGATATCAAATGAATTGAAATGACTGTACAAAATGCAAAGTCTAGTAGTACATACCGGGGTCGAGCCATAGACTCCGACAAGCTCATAATCGGCAAGACGAGGAACGAAATGGATCTGATAAGTCTCCCCACCTTGCCCTCAGCATGTGATCGTCGTAGGAAGCTCTGGCCATCCAGCTCCCTGCCCCTCCGGGACCCACTCCTACCTCGGGCCAGAGGTTCCCTCAGTGCCCCCACTCCCGCTGCTGGCGCCGCTGGCCTCTCTCACTCAGCTCGACAAGCACTAGTCAAAGGCCGCATGATATAAGCCTGGATGTACTCGGCGTAATCGCCCTCGTCTCTAAAGCCCTCTAAGTCCCAGCCAATCGTATAATCCATCATCTCGTCAAAGGTGTACCTCTCAATATGCCTCATATGGATGAGAGGCGGCCTCGGGACTACCTGCTCCGGTAAGTCGAAGGTCTGCCGCAAGAAGTGCTCAGCCAAGTACCAAGCGCGGCAGACTGGGCCCTCTAGCAGAACTCTGAAACGGGCAGTCTCTCGAGCACTGGCATACCGCTCCCGAACTGCTTCAGGCAACGGGGCCCTAGGCTGCCAGGTGATCTGCAAACAAAACACAATTTGTTTGCATCTCACACACGTATATGGAGGGATTTACCCCTTTTGCTTAGCTTCTCTTAGAAGCTTTGGATTGAACTTCTATAAAGAGGGAGTTCCTCCTCCCTCCTCAGAGGTTGAAAAAAAGATGGTTCTTGAGAGGATAGATATAGTATTGTATCTATTCTTCTATGTTTAGCCTTGTTTTGTGCCCAAAAGTGTAGTATTGTCTTACTATTGTGCACAAACACACACTAGAACACCATCCTTGGTTGCTGAGGTGCTAGGAGGTTGATTTCAGTGTTCTTGGGTTAGTTTGAACTTAGAAAACCTGTTGGAGCTTCCTTCTTGAAGAGGTTCAACAAGGGTGAGTTCCTTACTTTAGATACCCCTTTCTTACTTAAGCTTTTAGCCCTTCTTGCTTATTGTTTTAAGCTTAACTTATAACTGATAAAAGTTCTGTTTTTTCTTGCTTTAGAACTTTGTTTAGGTCATTTTGAAGTTTGGGGTTGTTTCCCCCCTCTTAGGCCTTGTTAGGCCTTGTTTTAGGCCATCCCTTTTGGCCATTGTCCTTGTCTTTGTATGACCTCTCTACCACTAAAATCCAGAGGATTTTCAGTGGTGGAGAGGTTGTTTTGAGGTCCTAAATAGGAGAGGCTCATCCCCTCTCCTTATTGTCTTGAATGTTAGCATAAATGGCTTGTGTTGTAGCAAATGTGCTTAGCTTGTTTTAACTTCATTTCAGCAAGTATTTGGTGTTATTTTGCCATGATTTACCTCTATCCAAAGTTGGTTTAGACATACCATGCATGTTTTGTATACTTGTCTTGTAATCCCATGATTTGCCTTAACATGTACCTAGCATTTAGACTACTATGCTTGCAAGTTTTGGCCCACCTCCATGAAGCTTTTAGCCATGTTGTCACATGCTTAAGCTCTGATTTTGGTCTTCTTGGTCATGCTTGCATTGTTTTGTATAGCTACCATGTAATCTAGCTTGTTAGCTTCAGGTGCTCAAGTCATTAGTATGCTCTATTTCAACCATTTCAGTGGTTTGGCACCACTTGTGATGCTATTTCAGTCCATATAGTATGCTCATACGCTTGCACTTGTGATTTCTTTAATGCTTTAAAGAGTTGGTATGTTATGCCCCATGAATATGTCATCATGTATGCCACTGTGCTTAGGCATTTGGGATGCCATCTAAGTGGGTTTTTGGGCTCATTTTGGCATGCCATATCTCTGTTTCCATGACTTAAAACATGCCATGTTTGGTTGTCTTAGGCGTAAGGTAACACCTCTTCGGTAGTCTTGCATGTCTCATGTTTTTACCCCTTTGTTTTGGCTTGTTTTGGCTTTGGTCATTGCATGTTTTAGGCTTACTTTGACATGCTTCAAGACTGTTTTGGGTTATGCTTGCCATATGCTCTTTGTTTTGTGTAGCTTTGGTTCAAGTCCCTTCACTAGTCTTAGGCTTTAAGCCTTGTGCATGCTATGATTATGATTTGTTTATGTGATTTGGCATCACTCCTAGCCTCATTTTAGAACATGCAATGTTGTTACATTTGCACACTTTTCATTCCTTTTAAGTATTCTCAAAAGTTTCCCTTTGATGCTTAAGTGTTAGGCCAATTACTATGCATGTTTGTATGTGATTTTGTCCCTTATCCCTTAGCATATTGGCCACTGATTTGGGCCTACTTGAGAGCTGTCCATGTTGGTTTAAGTTCATCCTTTGCATGTTGTTGCATGCTTGCCTTGCATGTTGTTACATACTTGGCCTATTGCATGTTGTTGCATGCTTAAGTTGTATTGCATTTGGCATGCCCCTTTTGTTAAGTTACTTTGCATTTTGCATGCGTTGTCCCTTGCATGTTGTTGCATGCTTTCCTTGTATGTTGTTACATGCTTGCCTATCTTTAAATGTTGTCACATGCCTTGCGTGTTTGCATATTTATCTAGGTTGCATTGCATTTAGCATGCTTGTTACCTTTAACCTTGCATGGCACGATCATTAACATGCTCTTGTTGCACTAGTTTTGCTTGCATGTTTACATCCCTTGCTTCTTGATAAACCATGATAGAGGTTGGGGTAATTTATGGGTTTTTGTGTGCATTTCATTTGACATTAAAATGCACACTTGGCTCCTTCAGCCATCATGCATTGAAATGTATAATTGGTGGCCCGAGAGTCAAAAACCGTACTCCTTTGAGCTTTAAACATGATAAGGAGGGTGGTTGTGCAAACATTTTCTTGAAAATGCATTGCCATGCTCTGTCTGTCCTATGTTGCAGCAAAAACAGGATTCTGTAGGAATAGATGGTCGGTCGGCCATCTTTAGTGCTGGTCGGCTATGCATTGTTGGCCGAGATCCCCACAAATAGTCGATGACCAGTTCTTCTTGGCCAGTGCCCTTGAATTTTGGCTGGTGACATCCCACAGTGTTCAGAAGGTGATTCAGAAGCATCCTTGAGACTTGCACAGTTTTCAGAGGTACAAAGCAGTGTAAACAGAGGCAGCATGAGCATGGCGATAGGTTTCCGAGCGAAGCCGAGCTTGCATGCATTCGTCCTTCTTCCCGAGGCTGTATTACTGCTTTCATAGCTTAATTAATTTGGTTAATCAGTTAAGTGTTTTGTAATAATTAATTAGTTAGTTAATTAGTTAATTTGTATTATTTATTCGGACCCTCTGTCGAGAGGGAAAATTTGTAATAAGTGTGTGTGCGTGTGTGCATGTCTTCCAACCCCCATTTCTTTCTCCCTTTTACTTACCTGCTTATGATGGTTAGTTTAGGGCATATTTCGTTTAGCATTCCTTATAATCGCATGTTTGCATCATTCATCTGTATTGCGTGCACCGGGCTCGGCGCATCATACTAACTGCAGTGTATTTCAATTCCTATTTGAATACATGTATCGAGTATTGCATCTAACTGTCATTTTAGAATAGCCGAGCCTATTTTAGTTGCATCTTCGCATGTGTTGCATTAGCCATCTCAACCTGAACTAAGATCATGCATGATTACTAACTAGTTTCTTATTTTGGCTCCGAGAAAACTGTAAGTGTTTGTGCTTTAGCATTTTGCATGTGTGTGAGTGTTAACATGACAGCATGCTTGCCATGAGGCTAATTGCTTATGTGATATAACTGCCTGAACGCTTGTGGGTGTAGGTTGGATTGCTTGAAATTGGAACGATTCATTGAAATCCGTGTTTTAGCCTACTTGCGAGTAGCAAAATTCAAAACCATTTCCAAACAAACGGATATGCGATGCTTTGTTCCAAATTAGGCGATCTAGTCTATACTTGTGTGTTGTGCGCATCACATAGTAATTCTAGCTAATATACCGGAATAAGAAGACACGTGTTTTTTCAAAAACAAGATATCATGTTAGTAAAGGCCGTTCTTTGATCGGGCGAGCGGGGGTGCTCAAAGATGACCTTCCCTAATCGTACCCAAGTTCCCGAGCCGAGGCAACTTTGGTGATGATGGACATGTGGCCTTAGGCACGAGTCAGGGTTTCCTAAATTTCCTCCCAAAATATAATATTTAGGTGGCAACTCTGTATCTGGCAAAGCAGTCTATGTTTGGCACTTCTTTCTTAAAAATCAGTTTTCCAAAACGATTTGCCGGATTTGAACTCTTTGGTGATTTATCAGTCTCGCATTGCACTTTGCAGGATTAGATTAAGAACCATGAGGCCCTCGGGGCGCGTCTACACATCCCCTTAGCACAAAATGGCTTCAAACCAACATGTTAAGGCTAAAAAATTAGAACTATTTTTAGTTGAAAACTAGGCCCAAAACAGTATAAAAAGATGGCCAAGCAAGTGATTAAAACTAAGCCTACAAGGTAAGTAATATACCTCTTGAAGATCAGCATGAAACAGGCACTTTCTTAGGCTCAAACAAGCTTCCAACCGCCCAAAATAGGTTCTGAGGGACCTCAGCCCAAAGATATGCAACTTTGGTTAAGGATGTCCAGGCAAAGGAGAGGTGTATCTCTACTTCTATGCACAAAAGGGCAAGAGAGAGAGAAATCTAGAGAGAAAGGATTATAGAGAGAGAGAGATATTTGAGACAGAGAGGCTCCGACACTTTTCAACCTCTAAAACTATAGAGAATGGCCTCCATATATAGCAATATATGAGCTTTAGGTCGAAATATCTGAATAAAGGACAGCTAGAGCAATATGAAAATAGCTGGAGGGAAAATACCTGCAAAATATCTGTGTTTGGGACACCAGTGGCCCACCGGCCACTTTTATGGCTGACACCCCTCACTTATGGCCTACCGGCCACTTAAAGTGGCCGACAACCCACATTTGTGGCTGACAGCAAAAATCTACTCTCCAGGTCCGACTTCAAATAGGCATATCTCCTTCGTCTGGACTCCTTTGCAGGTCATTCTTGTGCCTAAATTGAATCCCCAGAAGTCTTATTTCCAATGGTGACTGCCTCACATCAAAATTTCAAGTGTTCTAAGAGATATCCCTCTTTTAGTGAAGGCTGCTCAGTTTCGGTCCAACTAGATTGATGCCTAACTTCAACAAGCCATATCTCCCTCATCTGGCCTTGGCTTGAGGAGATTCTTGAATGTAAAATGAAGCCCTGGAAGTCCACTTTTGAACGGTGGTGGCCTCATAGCTGAAATCCACGTATACAAATGGATAGGCCCGATGTAGCAAGGGCTGCTCGATTCTCTCTTAACGGTTCATGCCCAACTTCTTCCCCAACTAGGTTTCTTCCCTCTCCGCTTCTTTTCTTCAACTCCAAACCTCTAAATAAGGTGTTTTGAAAGATTTTTCAAAAATTTCACCTCCCTTTCATGCATTTCAACTTTGTTCTTGCTCGGTTTTTTGAAAAACGCAACATTTAACGAAATGCGAGCCTCAGAACAGTGTAGGAACTTTGTTTCAAAAATATTTTGCAAGAGAGGGTTTTAAGGTCTAAAATCATTTTGGTCAAAAGACTTTGGTCCAAAAAGGGGTTGTGGGTTTGGACTTGATGCTCTTCTTGCCGAAGAAATCGAACCTTTGCACTGCACAACTTTCATCACCAAGTAAGCAATCAGTAGCGCCCAAGTCTTAACGGCAGTAAAAAATGGGGTGCCCATAGTGGCCCCTCTTTGACAGAGCTCGAAAGTCATGAAATGACGTGAGTGAATGTCAAAACCCAGAGACGACCCATTTTGACAATGCCGTAAGACTTGGGCAAACAAACAAAATATAGATGCAGTTAGTTGAATCCGAGGGTTGCCAACGTATCCCTTTGCAAGGAATCAAACTAGCGTAGTTCAAGGATAGGATGCAAAATGATACACAATATAACAAAACAATACAAACGATATGCAATGCAAAAAAACAATGCACATGATATACAATGTAATTGAATCATCAAACCACAAGCAGTGCAAAACCACACAAATACCATAAAGGGATGGAAATACAACATCAACCTACGTTTAACACAGAAAAGGTGTCGGAACCCTCAAACCACAATTCTCTTAGTGGGATGTGCACATGCAGAGCTATGTGTTTCGCAGAAAAGAATACAAGTAATTGGGCGGGATGATATAAGTGAGGAATGATTTACTGAGGAAAGATCGTGATCCTAAATACTGAATGCAACAAAACAAAATACGATGCAATGAATGTAATGGATGCAGTGAATAAGGCGCAGGTCGAACCACATTTTACCTAGAAAAGGTATGAACACAAAACAGACCACGTCTAACACAGAAAAGGTGCCAAAACCCTTAGACCACAATTCTCTTAGTGGAATAGGCGTGTACACATTATCACAGAACCATGCTTTAACGACGGAAAGGTATGGGCACATGCTAGAGTAAGCTTAACGTGGAAAGGATGCAAGCGATGAAATGGATAATGCAGTAGACGCACGCGATAAATGCTATATGCAATGCGATAGAAGTAATAGATGATGTAGTAGCTAGGAAGTGAAGGTACCTTACAGGGGGTAATTGGTAATGGCTCACCTTATGCCGTTGGGGATCTTCCTCTTCTGCATCTTGCGTTTTTGAACCATAATACTACTTTTCTCTCTGACTATGTTCGCAACTTTCCCTATTCTTCAACAGGGTGACAGACTAGATTGGTTTAGTATCAAGAATTGAGGCATATACACGCTGCCTCAACCTATGGGGCTGCCATACAGATTTCAAGCCAGGGATACACCACTGGGTATTTAAACCAGACTTTAGTCTTAGAAATTCCGAACCTTTCCATTCTAGGCATCGGCCATTCGAACTCTAGTTTCCACCATCTCAGTTGATCTCCTAGGAACTTACCGCAAACATAGGCAGGTGGCTATACCTGACCACCGGAAGTCATTCGGGCATGACAAACACCAAAGGATTTGCACCTTTAGAGGATTTAAGGTCTCCTAGACCAGATGAATGCATGTGATAGTGCGATGCAGAGTGAATGCACAAAACAGTGCTATACAGGTGCACAACACAGTGCGATGCAGGTTGAAATGCACAAGATAGTGCTAACAAGATGCACAAAATAGTGCAAGATAGTACGATGCGCGAGAAAGCATGAGTGTAATGCACAAAAGAGTGTGAATGCACAAGACAATGTGATGCAAGTGAATGCACAAAATAGATGTGAATGCACAAGATAGTGTAATATGCAAAGTGCACAAAACAGTGCGATACAAGGTGCGCAAAATAGTGTGATACAAGGTACACAAAACAATACGATACGCAAAGCACAAACAAGTGCAAGTATGGTGCGCAAAATAGCGCGATGCAATACACTAACAAGTGCAGGCAAGGTGCACAAAATAGCGCGATGCGATGCACTAACAAGTGCAGGTAAGGTGCGCAAAATAGTGCGAGGCAATGCACTAACAAGTGCAGGCAAGGTGCACAAAATAGCGCGATGCGATGCACTAACAAGTGCAGGTAAGGTGCGCAAAATAGTGCGAGGCAATGCACTAACAAGTGCAGGTAAGGCGCGCAAAATAGCGCGATGCGATGCACTAGCAAGTGTAGGTAAGGTGTGCAAAACAGCGCGATGCGTGTTCTATGCAAAAGATACAAGCATTTTCTATGCAAAATGAGAGCATGTGATGAAATGCATAAGATAGTGTGATGCGCAAGAAAGCGCGAGTGTAAATTCAAATGCACAAGAAAGTGCGATGCGTAAGAAAGCGCGAGTGTAAATTGCATAAAATAGTGCGAACAAAGTGAATGATTATGTGATACAAGTACTGAGTGAGATTATTGTGGGAGGTTTACAAATCAATACAGAGACAACGTATGTTCCATGTAAGATAAATAACCAATGTATGATGTTAATTGAAAGCATGCTCGATGCAAGAAACAAGAGCATATTCTAGGCAAGAAACATAAACATATTCTATGCGAAATTGAAAGCAAGCATGTTCTTCGCATAAATCATAACGATGTACGGCACGCATGCAGCAGAAGTGTATATGAAAGTGCACATTCTATGCAATAGAGGGGCATCAAATATGTACTTTGGCACCTCGGATTTACCTCTCGAAGGACTTTGCAACATGCTCAACTCAAACAGGATACATCCTGTTTATATTGGCGAGAGGTAACATTTGCATGCTGCTTTAATTGCGATTCTGACCTGAAGCAGGCTTGAACTTGGGGTCGAGGTACACTTATACTCCAGAGAAGGGCGAGGCCTGAGAAGATGCACCTGGAATGCAGTTGTAGACACCCCATTTTTGACCGACCTTAAGACTCAGACGTCATCGATTGAGCGCTCGGTGATGACACATGTTGTGCTCGTTCTGAGGTTACAGAGTCCCGACTGAGAGCCTTGCCTTCGGACCTCGGGACTCTTTTGAGCTTTGCCTCGATTTGCGAACCTGGTTCTATTTTCTCTTCCCGAAGGGAGGGAGAGGTCTCGTAGACCATCTCTCAGCAGCCGTAGGCTACTTTTCGTGGTCGTAGACCACTGTTCCCGTTTGGAGACCAGTTTTCAGTTTTCGGAGCCGTCGGTTGTGCGCCTCGGTTCGAGACCGCTTAACTTTCTCCATTTGGCACGGTTTTTAGAGAGCTTGAACATTTTGAACCTTCGTTATAGCTTCTTGAGGAAGCTTGAACCTTTTGAACCTTATTTTAGCTTCTTGAGGAAGCTTGAACCTTTTGAACCCTTTTTTTAGCTTCTCCAAGAAGTTTGAACCTTTTTAGCTTCTCCAAGAAGCTCGAACCTTTTTAGCTTCTCCAGGAAGCTTGAACCTTTTTTTTAGCTTCTCCAAGAAGCTTGAACCTTTTTTAGCTTCTCCATGAAGCTTGAACCTTTTTTTTAGCTTCTCCAAGAAGCTTGAACCTTTTTTTAGCTTCTCCAAGAAGTTTGAACCTTTTTTTAGCTTCTCCAAGAAGCTTGAACCCTCTTGTTTTTCTATAAGAGAGGCCCTCCCTCTCCTTTAGAGAGGTTCAAAAAAAAATTTGGTTAAGGCATATACATACACCCCTCTTTATCTCTCTATTTCAAGCTCCAAAGTCCCTTGTTCTTGGCCCATTGCATACCACCTCCTATCCTAACCCCTCCACCATCACTCCAAGCATCTTGGAGGCCATTTCCAGAGGTTGAAGGTTTGCATTTTTGGTCCAGAAGCTGCTGGATTTCTTGGCTTCAAGGGTAACACTTCTTTCCCTCTTTTAAGCATTGTTTTGCTTCATCTTTTAGCTATATTTTCAAGCATATTTGGGATTTGTCATAAACTGAAAAAAGTATTATTTTGAGGTCCTTAACATGTTTGTTTAAGATCATTTTTCTGTTGGGGGTCATCTACCCCTTTACATGCTTCATTTCACCTTGTTTTGAGCCATGCATTAGGGCCTTTGTGTTGAGCTTTGTTGGCCCTTTTGACCACTAAAATCCATAAGATTTTCAATAGTTATTATGTGTTTTTGAGAGCCAAAATCAGAGTGGGGTGACCCTCTCACCCCTTGTCATGTTTCATAGCATATTTGGCCTAACAAGGGAGCCCATGTGTGCATGCTTCCAAGCCATGTTTCAGGCCATTTTTGGTGAGTTTTAGGACCTGTATGAGCTCTGTCTAGAGCTGTTTTTTCCATATTAGGTGTCCCTCTTGCATGTGTAGAATAACCCTCTTCATAGCATATCAAATGAGCCTATATTTGTATGCTTCCTAGCCTCATTTCAGGCCCTTTTTAGTGAGTTTTAGGGCCTGCATAACCTCTTTCTAGAGGTGGTTTTGTCATATTGGGTATCCATCTTGCATGTGTAGAACAACCCTCTTCATGGTCTATCAAAGGAGCATCTCATTCTTGCATGCATAGACCATGTTTCAGTGAGTTTTTGGGCTTTATTTGGCATGTCATACTTCTAAATTTTGCAGGTTTAGTGGCCTCTTGAATGCTTAATATACTTGTAGTGTAAACCCTCTTCACTAGCTTGTATTGCATGTTGTTTTGGCCCTTGATTCTAGCACTTTTTGGCCATGCCTTAACCTGATTTTGTGCATGTTTTGGACTGCCATAACTCTGTTTTTGTGCCTCATGGTCGAATGATGCATGCTATGCATCGTTGTAGTTCAATATCCATGCCTAGCCTTAAGTTTTGTAGCCTCTTGCATGTTTGAATAGAGGTGTTTGCATGTCTTGGCGTCATTGTGCATGTTATTTCAGACCTCATACTTGTGCCATGTTCCCATGTTTTCCACTCCTTAAGTGCATTTGAGAGTTGTGCTTGTTTGCTTCATTTTTGGACCATTGCATGAGCTTCATTTCCATGCCTTTTGAGCCACCATTTTAGTCCATATTTGCTACTGTTTTGGTCTGCATAGGGACTGTTTGGGGGTGGTTTGGTCATTTGAGTATCGTTTTGCATACCTCTAGTGTAATCCACTTCACTAGTTTTGGTATTTGGGCCACCTAGCATGCATTGTGTGAGGTGTTTGCATGATTCGGGACCCTTTCGTATGTCATTTCAGAGCTAGAAAATGTGTTGTTGTATGCTATATTACATGCTTGCCATGCCTTGGTAGAGTTGGACTTGGTGCCTTAGTTTTGGTCCCTTGCACTTGGCCATGTTTGCACGAGTGTTGTTGCTCCATTTCATCATGTTTGGCCACTGATTTGAGTGTGGTTGAGGTCCACTCATATTGGTTTAAGTCCATATTGCATTGTGTATGCCATATTATGTCATGTGCATTGAGTATGCCAATGATAGTTCATAGCATTGTGCATGCTAGTTGCACCTTTGCATATCACTCCTTGGATGTTTGCGTGTCTTAGTTGCATTTCGTTTAGGATTGCATGCTAGTTGTTGCATTGTGTTTGCATGCCATGCCATTCTAGTTGTTGTATAGTGTTTGAAGTAGGGTTTAACCCAAACATGGGAAACGAGGGACGTTTCGTACTCAAAGTGACGAAACGTGCTTCAATTCCCGGTCCCCGACACTCTTGACTTTCCATGATAGAGTTGTTGGCTTTAGGTGTCCATTTGTGCATTTATTTCACATTGAGTCATGCAATTCGACTCCTCGACCACCATGCATCGAGATGCGTGATTGGTGGCACGAGGATCGAGGACTACACTCCCTAGAGCTCGTGCAATGGCGGGGAGAGTGGTTGTGCGTACATACGTTGAAAATACTTTGCCACGCCCCTTTCTTGCTCTCTGTTGCAGCAAATCGGAAGCCAGCAGCAAAAACTGGTCAGCAGTACCCCTACAAGTTCCCATGGAGTTGTGTACAGTGTTCCGGGGTCAATTGTAAACAGAGGCAAATTGGGGCATCGCAATGGATTTCCCAACAAGGCGACTCGAGCATGCATGCATCTTTCATCATTCCGAACAGAGCTGAGGCAGTCTACTTTATGTAGCATTGCATGCTAGTTTACACGCTTTCTTAGTTAATTTGTTAATTAGTTAGTGTTGTGTAATAATTAGTTATTCATTTTGGTTGTGTAATATTTATTCGGAGCCTTCGAGGAGGGCAATGTTGTAATAAGTGTGCGTGTGTGTGATGTATGTCTTCCAACCCCACGTCTTTCTCCCTTTTATTTACCAGTTTATGATGGTTAGTTTTAGCGCATGTTTCAATTAGCATCTATATGCTCGCATGTTTGCATCCATTCATCTGTCTCGCATGCACCAGGCTCGGCACATCAAACTAACTGCATTGTATTTCAATTCCAAGTTGAATACATGTTATCTGTTGCATTTCATATGCCATGTTTAGAATAGCCGAGCCTATCTGAGTTGCAGTTTGCATATGTTGCATTAGCCATCTTAACATGAACTAGGATCATGCGTTGATTACTAACTAGTTTCTGTTTTGGATTGGAGTACTCTGTGAGTGTTTATGCTTTAGCATCCTTGCATGCATGTGAGTGACTGCCATGATAGCATGCTTACCATGAGGCTATTTGCTTATGTGATATAACTGCCTGAATGCCTGTGGGTGGAGGTTGGGTTATCTGAATTGGAACAATGCTTTGAATGAGAGTTTTAAGCCCACTTGAGAGTGGCAAAATCATGTTTTCTAAGCCCACCTGAGGGTGGCAAAATCCACGTCTTAGCCTACTTGCGAGTAGCACTTTCAAACCGTTTTTCAAAACGAACATGAGATGTTTTATTCCAATTCAGGCGACCCAATCTACACTTGTATGCTGTGCGCATCACATAGTAATTCTAGGCTAATAACCAGAATAAGAGCACATATGTTTTCAAAACCCGATATCATGCTTAGTAGTGGCCGATCTTTGATCGGGCGAGCGGGGGTGCTCATAGCTGACCTTCCCCAATCGTACCCAAGTTCCTGAGCTGAGGCAACTTTGGTGATGACGGACACGTATCCTTAGGCAACGTGTCAGGGTTTTCTAAATTCCCCCAAAATAAATATTTAAGTAGCGACTCTGTATCTGGTAAAGCAGTCCATGTTTGGCACTTCTTTTTAAAAATTAGTTTTTCAAAAATGATTTGTCGGATTTGGACTCTTTGATGATTCATTGGTCTTGCATTGCACTCTGCGAGATTAGATACAGGACCGTGACATTGAGTCCTGAGCTGTAGTAAGCCCAAATGAACAAAACGGGATTTTTCCCGGGACGTTCGGGGACGTCTACAGTTTCTGGTGACTCTGCTGGGGACTTAGAGAACTTGACTCGAACTCATGATATCTTGGTTTGATTACACTTATGTGTTTCTTTGCATTGCATTTGCATTGGTGCGCCTAGGACACCGTGTTTGCCATCTCCTATTCCTGAACGGTTTGTCGGAGGCTCGTTTTGAGAAGCGTGCCATAAGGTTTTTATCGGGGCACCCTTTTTAACCATTCGACCTAGTGCATATTCGGAATCCATGGTGACCATTCCAAGCTACGACAGGTTACTTACCCGAATGTAGGTTGTTTGAAACCGCTGTATGCATACTGAAACCCTAGCTTCTGACAAAATAGGACAGGGAAAGCCTACCCCACCATAGGGGTGTTTTGGCTCTCATTTGCCTGCTATGTGCTATTAGAGTGCGTCTTTACAGGAATGCATGTATCAGTTTGCAAGTCGGGGTATCAAGCCTGCGGGCATCAGTATGTGAAGAATCAGTTTTACCTAAGGTATCAGTTTACTGGCAGGGTTTTGGGCAGAATTCAGTAGAGTGCACATTCGTTTAGCTATGCTTATACCTGTTCTGGTGAAATCAAGCTGAGATGCTGTTTGTTTTCTCTTTTGCTAGGTAGTCTTGGAACCATAGCTTCAGAAGGTTCCAATATCCCTCGAGGTTCATCGGACTTGTGCTGATAGACTTTGTCAGGTCAGAGATTCAGTTCAATGGAAATCAGTGTTCCTTTGCCAGAGGCAGGGTAAAAGGGCTAGTCAGGCACAAATCACCAGTTCAGCAGTTACCAGATCAGTGGCCCTTATCCACCGCACCAGTGAACAGTCAGGCTGAGGTCTCAGTTTCTACTGCAGGGATAGATATACCGGTTGTCCAGAGAAACCAGCACTCTATGGCAGGAATTGAGGAAATGATGCGTCAACTCCAAGAAAGTATGAAAATCATGCAACAGGACGCTATTCGCCAAGCAGAGTTTGCCAAACAGCAGGCTGCGATCATGGCCCAGTAGGTAGAGCTAATCACCAGGCTGCAACAGCAAAACGGAGCCTCTACTTCGCATCAAGCTCCTCCCCCACCAAGGGTTCCGATACCCGGAGAAACACCAAATGTCCAGGAAGGTACGGACATTCCAACGGGGCCGGCTCTGCCCCCAATCTTACCCCAGCTGTCCAAAACACCTACCAACCTACCGGATTCTCCCTCCGAATTCGAGGTGGACCCCACGGCATTAAAAGTGAGCAAGCTTGAAAAGCTGTTCAAGAAATCTCAGGGTGTGAAGTCCATCCCGGACATCGAGGATAGGTATACCGACGCAGCCGGACAAATTTAAGATGCCACATATTGACCGCTTTGACAGGTCCGGGGATCCCATGGTGCACTTACGGCTGTTTTCAGACATATTAAGGCCAATGGGTCTCACCAGAGTATAGAAGCTTTCTTTATTCGGCCGGACCATGTCGGGTGTAGTGGCCATCTGGTATGCAAAATTGGAAGACAATGTTAAGAGGAATTGGGATGAGATGGTCGAGGCTTTTGTCGCTCAGTACTCCTATAATACACAAATTGAGATTACAACCCGTGATCTTCAGACAACTAGGCAGGAGCCTAAGGAGAGCTTTTCTGAGTTCGTAACCCGATGGAGGGCCAAGGCCTCAATGATGACCACTAGGCCCACTGACAAAGATCAGATTCGGATGATTGTGCGCAATCTCCAGTCCAAACTCATGCAAAAGATGATTGTTCTCCCCTTTCCCACCTTTTCAGATTTGCATGAGATGGGGGTACAGATCGAGGACGCTATGAAGTAGGGCCTCATTGATCAGGAGAAGGAGCAGCCCCGGAGGGCGTTTTCCCGCAGTTCGAATGCAACCACCAGTGGTGATGCAGCTGCAAGATCTTCTAAAGTAGGTATGGTCACCACTGCCGCATCAAGAACAGCTACCCCATTCACCGGTGCGTCTGGAAGTAGCTCACAGAAAACCAAATATCCACCTCGAGTTAAGAGGGTTTTTACCCCACTTTATATGCCTTTGTCAAAGGCTCTAGAGGTCTTACTCCGGAAAGGATATCTGAAACCATTGGAACAACAGCCTCTACCCGATCCTATCCCTCCAAAGGATGACCAGACTAAATACTGTGCCTACCATCAACAAACTGGTCATGACACCGACAGTTGCTTTCGTCTTCGCCATAATGTACAAGATCTGTTTGACAACAAGGTCATCGCCGCACCAGCTCAGAAAAGTCTATCGCCACTGGATTAGTGAACTTGGGGGATAGTACGAATATGTGATCAGGGGATGAACCACCTGCGGGCGGCACACAGTTTACTCCAGATGTGGCGTATGGCACGCACTGTTTTGAGCATTTGTGAATGCTGGTTTTTGTACTTTCTGACTCGGGTATTGAGTCAGTTTTGTTATGTCGTTTAGAGTTTGTCCCGTTGTATAGAGTCAGTCTTTTCATACTGAGTCAATTGGGTCTGTCTTGTTGTATCAAGTCAGTCCTGTTTTGTTAGAGTCGGGTGATTTTGGGGGTGTTACCTCAGACATCACTTGCTTGTTTTGTGCTTGTCTTTTCATTTTCTTTTGAGTCTGTTTCTGCCTTGGAGCCAGTTGTGCCAACAGATTTTGAATGAAACAACAGTGATTTTCACACTCTTGTGTTTGCTTCTGCCTTGTACCAGTTGTGCCAGAAGTTCTGAATAAGATGGCAATATTTGACCAGAATTGCGTCTTTTCTGTGCTTTGAAATCATTACATTGACCTGAGTTTTTCAAAATTTTTTGAACATTGTGATGAAAACAAAGAGGAAGGAATTCCTCGAGATTTGTAAAAAAATTTGATCAATTGAGAGAAAGAGAGGCATGCTAAGCCCTTAATGATTGAGATCATTTTTGTTAAATGTGAGTACTGAGAAGGATCCGGGCTTGATCTAGATTGGTTCTACATTGTCTTCGGCGCGAGCGACTAGTTGCTTTCTTAAAAGATTTCAAAAAAAAAATGTTTTGCGCCGTCCTGCGAAGACCTGTGTGAAATCGCTCTTGAGATTGTGCAGCTTAGGATCGCTCTCAGCCTCGAGACTCAACTCTTTTGCTTTCAAACCTTGAACTTGGATTCAGAATGTTCAACGGTCAATTACAATATGAGGCCTGTGTGGCCAGATTTGAAGCAGCCCTCGAACTAGGGGCACAAAATGTCAGATGCGCTCGAAGAGTCAAAGATGAGTCTTTTCTGTAAACTGGAGAAGACTGGCAAGAATGCCAAATCCCAAAAGGGAGGAAAGAAGAAAGTTTTGTTGAAGAACAACCAAATTCCTATCCACAACAACCACTCTCCTGGATTCAGATGACTTTAGGATCTCAAAACCATTTGACATGGACAAAGCTACACTTTTACCCTTGAGAGGCTCGCTGGGCTGAAAACCCGGAAGGGCAACCCAGGCAAAAGTTAGAGCAAGAAAAAAAGAAAAGAACAAAAAAAAAAGAGAGAAAAAGAAAAGTGAAGAAAATGAAAAGAAAAGATGAAAAAGAAAAAAAGAAGAAAAGAATTGAAAAGAAAAGCAGAACAAAGCTCGCAAGGTTAAAAACCCAGAAAGGGCGGCATTGGCAGAAGTTAGAGCGCAAAGGGAGGTTAATACCCGAGTGTACCTTAACCCCCCCCCCCGAACTACGTAAGGCTTGATTCCCATCTTTGGGATACATAGGCAACTTCATTCCGATGTCCAGCCATAAAACACTTCAAATTCGACTGTGTCCATGTGATGGTTCTGATCATCGTTGTCTTCTCTGTATCCGAGAGTTCGGTTGTGATCGTCACCTTGAAAACTGGTTACAGTGTGCTGCGGTGCTATTCAAACAAGGAGCAACTTTCCGTTGCCATATAGCAGGGGCAACTTTCCGTTGCCATACAGAACGCTGCGGTGCTATTCAAACAAGGGGCAACTTTCCGTTGACATACAGCGCGCTGCGGTGCCATTCAAACAAGGGGCAACTTTCTGTTGCCATACAGCACGCTGCGGTGCCATTCAAACAAGGGGCAACTTTCTGTTTCCATGCAGTGCCGTTTAGACAAGGGGCAATTCTCCTTCGGATCTGAGGTTGTGCATCTCGAGAGTAGGTTCTGTGCTCGTTGAGCAGTGGCTGTTTGCAAAAACAATTTTGAGAATTTTTACTAAGGTTGACTAATTCTCTCGAAAATTATTCCACTTTTCCAAAACTGGACCATTTCTTGGACCCAAAAAGGAAAATTTTCAGTGCTCATAACCTTACTTGCATGATTTTAAATCAGAAAATCGAACAAGCATGTTAATCTAACTCTCATGTTGGTCAAAATTTTTTTAGCATAACGTCAAAAACAAAAATGATCAAAATAATGAACTAGGGGTACAGTTGAGTCAGGCTTCCTGTCTTTCCCCCGTTGTCAATGCATTTGCCAGAAATGGCACCATACTTGCCGGAAAAGGTACCCTATTCGCCAAGAAGGGCACAACTGAAGTTAACAACAAAGGGCTGAAAGCTCTCTCATCCTCCAAGCAGCGAGGTATCAAGCCGAGTGCGAAGCACGAATTGAAATGGATCAAGATACTACACTCCTTCATCTAGGGCATCGACTAAATGTCACCGAAGGAAATAGCCGCGAGCTGATAACGTTGGGCATTAACCCGCAACTTCTTGTTTATCCAACAACCACCTAGGGGAGGGATAAAAAAATGAGAGATTGAAGAATAGAGAGATGTGCGCTGAGAGAAAAAGTGAAGAAAAGGGCTTTTTTCAGAGAAAAAAAAGAGCCTGAGGGTCGAGTGATGTGAGAATCACAAATGAGAAAGGGTGAAAAATAATACCTAAAGAAACAGGCTCCCTGTACACGTCCGAGTGTCGTGTCTTTTGTTTGTCTCGATTCTTGTCTTAAGTCGTTTCAGGTGTCTGTATTTGTCTTTAGGTTGTATACCTTTTGTTTTCTATTGTTGAGTCTTTTTTTTTTTTTGTGTGTTCAGTCGTAGGCTCAATACCCGATTGAGAATTTATCTCTCAATTTCAAAAATAAAATCGTTTTGCGCTCCGAGTGCCGTGCCGTTCTCCACATCTGTGCAAAACAAGATTCGTTCTTTCGTAAAACCACAGGGTTCAACCCAGGTCATGCGGGAACAGTAAAACCAGGACCTATCTGAAGCTATATAGGTTCCAGACTGCAAAGCAAAAGAAAAGAGGGAAAATGTCGGATATCTAAGTTTGTTTCAGCTTCAATAAGTTCCGAGATTGCATTCCGTGTGTACCTCTTCAGGTCTTGCCAATGCTCCGAAGTATGAGTGTGCCTCTACCTCAAGCTCAAGATGAAGTCTGCTTCAAGCCAGAATGGCGATCAGAAGTGCTCTTCCTGAGTATCATTCCCTGCCAGAGGCATCTCGACTGTGTTCGCAATGAGTTCCTAGGAGACCAACTGCGACGGTGGAAACTAGAGTTCGAATGGCTGTTGCCTAGAACGCAAAGGTTCGGGATTTCCAAGACTAAAGTCTGGTTTAAATACCTAGAGGCGTGTCCTCGGCTTGAAATCTGTATGGAAGCCTCATAGGTTGAGATAGCGTGTATGCACCTCAATTCTGGATACTGAACCAACCTAGTTGTCATCCCGTTGGAGAATAGGAAAAGTTGTGAATATGATTAGGAAGAAAGGCAGCATCCAAAGTGTTCTACGTGAAGAACCCTTGTCAGTATTCTAGAGCCTTTGTACTGTCAGTTGAAGGTAAGTGTTCGAAGAGCACGAGGGGAGATCCCCGTCATAGTAGAGGGGTTCATCGCCACTCACCCTATGAGGCTTTCTAAAGCGCCGCTACGCTTGTTTATTGCGTTCCTTAAACATCATGCATTGTATTGCATTGTACCTATCAAGTTTCTTTCTCATTCATGCACGATATTGTATGTACGGTTCATTCAAAGAAGTTCCGTTTGAGATCATTTATTTAGTGTATCAATCACACTTCATTCAGTTAGTGTATCAATCACACTTCACTTATTTAGTGTGTCAATCACACCTCATTCACCCTTAGTGTATCTATCACACTTTCTTCATTCGCTTAGTGTACCAATCACACTTCATTTATTTAGTGTATCAATCACACTCTCTTCACTTAGTGTATCAATCACACTTCTTTCATTTTCTGTATCTATCACACACATTCTCATTTTCTGTACCTATCACATATATTCTCATTTTCTGTATCTAACACACACATCCTCATTTTGTGTATCTATCATGCACATATTCACTTCATTTACTTTAGTGTATCCATCACACTTCATTATCTTTTGTGTATCAATCACACCGGTTCACTTAGTGCATCTATCACACTTTGTGTTCCCCTTTTGTGTATCCATCACACCAATTCACTTAGTGCATCTATCACACTTTGTGTTCACCTTTAGTGTATCCATCACACTTCATTTACTTTTGTGTATCCATCACACCTGTTCACATAGTGCATCTATCACACTTTGTGTTCATTTTTAGTGTATCTATCATACCCTGTTCACATAGTGCATCTATCACACTTTGTGTTCACCTTTAGTGTATCTATCATACTTGTTCACTAAGTGCATCTATCACACTTCGTGTTCACCTTTTGTGTATCCATCACACTTCTTCACTTAGTGCATCTATCACACTTCGTGTTCACCTTTAGTGTATCTATCATACTTGTTCACTAAGTACATCTATCACACGTCGTGTTCACCTTTTGTGTATCCATCACACCTGTTCACATAGTGCATCTATCACACATCGTGTTCACCTTTAGTGTATCCATCACACTCGTTCACTTAGGGCATCTATCACACATCGTGTTCACCTTTTGTGTATCCATCACACCTTGTTAACTAAGTGCATCTATCACACTTTGTGTTCACCCTTATCTATCACACGTGCTTACTCACTTTGTGTATCTATCACACGTTCGCTTTGTGTATCTTTCACACATGCACACTATATTCGCAGTGAGAATTGCAGTAATTCTCTTACACCCTTTCTGCATGTAATGTAGTTAGATTTGTGTATGCTTGCTTAAAATTGTTACATGTTATGCTTCGTTACAACTTTCTTTGCGTGATCATAAGTTGTGCTCGGCTTTGTGCATTGTTCTTGCATTTTGCCCCCGCCCTCGCGCGCATATCTTTTATCTATAGCTTGTATGCTTTGTTTAAGTCTTCGACCTTGTCAAAAATGGGTCGTCTCTGGGCTTTGACATTCACTCCCGTCATTGTTATGACTTCAAAGTTCTATCAAAGAGGGGCAATTGTAGACCCCTCATTTTTGACCGACCTTAAGACTCAGACGTCATCGATTGAGCGCTCGGTGATGACACATGTTGTGCTCGTTCTGAGGTTACAGAGTCTCGGCTGAGAGCCTTGCCTCCGGACCTCGGGACTCTTTTGTGCTTTGCCTCAGTTTGCGAACCATATTTTGTTTTCTCTTCCTGAAGGGAGGGAAAGGTCTCGTAGACCATCTCTCAATGGCCGTAGGCTACTTTTCGTGGTCGTAGACCACTGTTCCTGTTTGGAGACCAGTTTCTGATTTTCGGAGCCGTCGGCCATGCGCCTCGGTTCGGGACCGCTTAACTTTCTCCATTTGGCACGGTTTTTGGAGAGCTTGAACATTTTGAACCTTCGTTTTAGTTTCTTGAGGAAGCTTGAACCTTTTGAACCTTTATTTTAGCTTCTTGAGGAAGCTTGAACCTTTTGAACCCTTAATTTAGCTTCTTGAGGAAGCTTGAACCTTTTGAACCTTTGTTTTAGCTTCTTAAGGAAGCTCGAACCTTTTGAACTCTTTTTTTTAGCTTCTCCAAGAAGCTTGAACCTTTTTTTAGCTTCTCCAAGAAGCTTGAACCCTCTTGTTTTTCTATAAGAGAGGCCCTCCCTTTCCTTTAGAGAGGTTCAAAAAAAAATTTGATTAAGGCATATACATACACCCCTCTCTCTCTCTATTTCAAGCTCCAAAGTCCCTTGTTCTTGGCCCATTGCATACCACCTCCTATCCTAATCCCTCCACCATCACTCTAAGCATTTTGGAGGCCATTTTCAGAGGTTGAAGGTTTGCATTTTTGGTCCAGAAGCTGCTGGAGTTCTTGGCTTCAAGGGTAACACTTCTTTTCCTCTTTTAAGCATTGTTTTGCTTCATATTTTAGCTATATTTTCAAGCATATTTAGGATTTGTCACAAACTGAAAAAAGTATTATTTTGAGGTCCTTAACATGTTTGTTTAAGATCATTTTTCTGTTGGGGGTCATCTACCCCCTTGCATGCTTCATTTCACCTTGTTTTGAGTCACGCATTAGGGCCTTTGTGTTGAGCTTTGTTGGCCCTTTTGACCACTAAAATCCAGTAGATTTTCAATCGTTATTATGTGTTTTTGAGAGCCAAAATCAGAGAGGGGTGACCCTCTCACCCCTTGTCTTGTTTCATAGCATATGTGGCCTAACAAGGGAGCCCATGTGTGCATGCTTCCAAGCCATGTTTCAGGCCATTTTTGGTGAGTTTTAGGACTTGCATGAGCTCTGCCCAGAGCTGTTTTTGCCATATTAGGTGTCCCTCTTGCATGTGTAGAATATCCCTCTTCATAGCATATCAAAGGAGCCTATACTTGCATGCTTCCTAGCCTCATTTCAGGCCCTTTTCCAGTGAGTTTTAGGGCCTGCATAACCTCTTTCTAGAGGTGGTTTTGTCATATTGGGTGTCCATCTTGCATGTGTAGAACAACCCTCTTCATGGCGCCTATCAAAGGAGCATCTCATTCTTGCATGCATAGACCATGTTTCAGTGAGTTTTTGGGCTTTATTTGGCATGTCATACCTCTAAATTTTGCTGGTTTAGTGGCCTCTTGAATGCTTAATATACTTGTAGTGTAAACCCTCTTCACAAGCTTGTATTGCATGTTGTTTTGGCCCTTGATTCTAGCACTTTTTGGCCATGTCCTAAACTAATTTTATTCATGATTTGGGTTGCCTTAGCTCTGTTTTGAGGTCCCACGGTTGTTTTTGTGCCTCATGGTCGAATGATGCATGCTATGCATGGTTGTAGTTCAATATCCATGCCTAGCCTTGAGTTTTGTAGCCTCTTGTATGTTTGAATAGAGATGTTTGCATGTCTTGGCATCATTGTGCATGTTATTTCAGACCTCATACTTGTGCCATGTTCCCATGTTTTCCACTCCTTAGTGCATTTGAGAGTTGTGCTTGTTTGCCTCATTTTTTGACCATTGCATGAGCTTCATTTCCATGCCTTTTGAGCCACCATTTTAGTCCATATTTGCTACTGTTTTGGTCTGCATGGGGACTGTTTAGAGGTGGTTTGGTCATTTGAGCATCGCTTTGCATACCTCTAGTGTAATTCACTTCACTAGTTTCGGTATTTGGGCCACCTAGCATGCATTGTGTGAGGTGTTTGCATGATTCAGGACCCTTTCGTATGTCATTTCAGAGCTAAAAAATGTGTTGTTGTATGCTATATTCCATGCTTGCCATGCCTTGGTAGAGTTGCACTAGGTTCCTTAGTTTTGGTCCCTTGCATTTGGGCATGTTTGCACGAGTGTTGTTGCTCCATTTCATCATGTTTGGCCACTGATTTGAGTGTGGCTGAGGTCCACTCATATTGGTTTAAGTCCGTAGTGCATTGTGTATGCCATATTATGTCATGTGCATTGAGTATGCCATTGATAGTTCATAGCATTGTGCATGCTAGTTGCACCTTTGCATATCACTCCTTGGATGTTTGTGTGTCATAGTTGCATTTCGTTTAGGATTGCATGCTAGTTGTTGCATTGTGTTTGCATGCCATGCCATTCTAGTTGTTGCATAGTGTTTGAAGTAGGGTTTAGCCCAAACACGGGAAACGAGAGACGTTTCGTACTTAAAGTGACGAAACGTGCTTCAATTCCCGGTCGCCGACACTCTTGACTATCCATGATAGAGTTATTGGCTTTAGGTGTCCATTTGTGCATTTATTTCACATTGAGTCATGCAATTCGACTCCTCGGCCACCATGCATCGAGATGCATGATTGGTGGCACGAGGATCGAGGACTACATTCCCTAGAGCTCGTGCAATGGCGGGGAGAGTGGTTGTGCGTACATACGTTGAAAATACTTTGCCATGCCCCTTTCTTGCTCTTTGTTGCAGCAAACCGGAAGCCAGCAGCAAAAACTGGTCAGCAGTATCCCTACAAGTTCCCATGGAGTTGTGTACAGTGTTCTGCGGTCAATTGTAAACAGAGGCAAATCGGGGCACCGCGTTGGATATCCTGACAAGGCGACTCGAGCATGCATGCATCTTTCATCATTCCGAACAGAGTTGAGGCAGTCTACTTCATGTAGCATTGCATGCTAGTTTACTCGCTTTCTTAGTTAATATGTTAATTTGCTAGTGTTGTGTAATAATTAGTTATTCATTTTGGTTATGTAATATTTATTTGGACCCTTCGAGGAGGGCAATGTTGTAATAAGTGTGCGTGTGTGTGATGTATGTCTTCCAACCCCACGTTTTTCTCCCTTTTATTTACCAGCTTATGATGGTTAGTTTTAGGGCATGTGCAATTAGCATCTATATGCTTGCATGTTTGCATCCATTCATCTGTCTTGTATACACCGGGCTCGGCGAATCATACTAACTGCATTGTATTTCAATTCCAAGTTGAATACGTGTTATCTGTTGCATTTCATATGCCATGTTTAAAATAGCCGAGCCTATCTGAGTTGCAGTTTGCATGTGTTGCATTAGCCATCTTAACATGAACTTGGATCATGCATTGATTACTAACTAGTTTCTGTTTTGGCTTGGAGTACTCGGTGAGTGTTTATGTTTTAGCATCCTTGCATGCGTGTGAGTGACTGCCATGATAGCATGCTTACCATGAGGCTATTTGCTTATGTGATATAACTGCCTGAATGCCTGTGGGTGGAGGTTGGGTTATTTGAATCGGAATAATGCATTGAATGAGAGTTTTAAGCCCACTTGAGAGTGGCAAAATCATGTTTTCTAGGCCCACCCGAGGGTGGCAAAATCCACGTCTTAGCCTACTTGTGAGTAGCACCTTCAAACCATTTTTCAAAACGAACATGAGATGTTTTGTTCCAATTCAGGCGACCCAGTCTATACTTGTATGTTGTACGCTTCACATAGTAATTCTAGGCTAATAACCGGAATAAGAGCACATATGTTTTCAAAACTCGATATCATGCTTAGTAGTGGCCGATCTTTGATCGGGCGAGCGGGGGTGCTCATAGCTGACCTTCCCCAATCGTACCCAAGTTCCCGAGCCGAGCCAACTTTGGTGATGACGGACACGTCAGACTTTGTATCTGGCAGAGCAGTCCATCTTTGGCACTTCTTTCTAAAAATCAGTTTTTCAAAAATGATTTGCCGGATTTGGACTCTTTGATGATTCATCGATTTTGCATTGCACTCTGCGAGATTAGATACAGGACCATGACATTGAGTCCTGAACTGTAGTAAGCCCAAATGAACAAAACGGGATTTTTCCCGGGACGTTCGGGGACGTCTACAGCAATCTCGAATTTTACTGAAGTTGAAACATGCTAAGATGCTCCAAATTTTCCCTCTTTTGTTTTGCTTTGCAGTCCGGAACATATATAGCTTTAGATAGGTCCTGATTTTATTGTTCTCACATGACCTGGGTTGAACCCTGCAGTTTATGAAATAAAGAATCTTGTTTTGCAAAAATGTGGAGAATGGCACAGCACTCTGAGCACAAAATGATTTTTTTATTTTTTTTAAATTGAGAGTGAGAATGAGTTCTTAACTGGGTATTGAGCCTACGATTGACCAAAGTCAAAACAATTCAACAAAGGAAAACACAGGTAAAATAACCTAAACACATCTATTGACTCTCGAAATGACTCAAAACAAGAATTAAAAACAACAAAACAACACACGAATGTGTTCCAATGGCGAGAGATCTCTCAGTTCACAAGAAGTCCACAGCTTCTCCAGGTATTGTTTCCCACCCTTTCTTATTTGTGATTCTTACATCACACTGGCACTCAATCTCTTGTTTTCTGAGAAAGCCCTTTCCTCACTTTTTCTCTCAGCGCACATCTCTCTATTCTTCAATCTCTCTTATTCTTTATCCCTCCCCTGGGTGGTCGATGGATAAGCAGGAAGTTGTGGGTTCTTGCCCCTAGTATTCTGCTAGATTTTCCTTTTTTCGCTCACAACTAGTGAGCCTTTCCCACAGAGGGGTTGTGGTGCGACTGGATGCTTAGCAAATCTGCAACTGACATCGGTTGATGATGCCCCTGGTTTAGCTTGATAGAGGTGAGTTACAACATGCCCCACCGGCCAGGCATACGAATGATTGGTCTCACACATTGCATCTTCTACGTTCCCATTCCAGTGTGATCGTTCGAATGAAGGAACCGAACATCCTGCTCCAGTTTGTGCTTCGCACTTGGCTTGGTACCTCGCTGCTTGGAGGATGAGAAAGTCTTTTGGCCTCTGTTTTTAGCTTCAGTTGTGCCTTTTCTGGAGAATACGTTGATAAAGGGGAAAATACAAAAAACCTGACTCGACTGTGCCCTTAGTTCATTATTTTGACCATTTTTTGTTTTTGGCTTTCTGCTAAAACAATTTTGACCAATATGAGAGTTAGATTAACATACTTGTGCGATTTTCTGATTTGAAATCATGCAAGTCAGGTTATGAGCACTGGAAATTTTCCTTTCTTTGGGTCTAAGAAATGGTCTAGTCTTGGAAAAATGGAATAATTTTCGAGAAAACTAGTCAACCTCATTAAAAATTCCTAAAAATTGTTTTTGCAAATGACCACTGGTTAACCAACGTAGAATTTACTCTCGAGATGCACAATCTCAGATCCAAATTTGATTTGTCTTGCAGCTGAATCTTCCAACGGAATAGAACAACTAAATTTGAACAAAGATGAGCCAATTTGTACATGGACAAAATAGCCGAGTTGAACAAGGATAAACCAATCAATATGGATGAGCCAAGAAGGCTGAAAATGATTGGGGCCGAACATCAGGATAAAGTTGCCTACGTATCCCAAAGATGGGAATCAGGCCCCACGTAGTTTCAGGTCGAGGTTCACTCGGGTGTTGACGCTCTCTTTTTGTACTCTAACTTTTGCCAAGGCCGCCGTTCTGGATTTTCAACCTTGCGAGCTCTGTTTTTCTTTTCTTCTTTTTTCTTTTCATTTTTTTTCCTTATCTTTTTCTTTTCTTCTTTTTTTTCTTCCTCTTTTATTTCTTTCATTTTTTTTTTCTTTTTTTTCTCTGCTCTAACTTTTGCCTGGGTCTCCCTTCCTGGTTTTCGACCCAGCGAGCCTCTCAAGGGTAAAAGAAAATTTTAACTTGTCCATGTTGAGTGGTCGGTTTTAAGATCTCGAAGCTATCTGAATCCAGTAGAATGGCTGCTGTTTGTTGATGATGTAGGAGCCCATCCAATTGTGTCTGAATTTGCCCCTAGTGTTGTGGATAGGAACTCGATTGTCATGCAGCAGTAAATTTTCTTCTTCCAGCTTCTAAAATTTAGCTTTCTTGCCGATCTCCATTGGTTTGCGGAACGACTCATCTTTTGAATCTTTGGGCATATCTGACATTTTTGCCCCTAGTTCAACGGCTACTTCTGATCTCGCTTTGCAAGCTTGCTTCGATCATATCTGACCTTCTTGCCCCTAGTTTAAGGGATATTTCCAAATCTAGCCTGGCAAGCCTCCTTTGATGACCTCTGACCTTATTGCCCCTAGTTTAAGGGATATTTCCAAATCTGGCATAGCAAGCCTCCTTTGATGTCATACAACTTGATTGCCCCTAGTTCAAGGGCTGCTTCAAATCTAGCCATGCAAGCCTCATATTGTGGTTGACCGTTAAACATTCTGAGTCCAAGTTCAAGGTTTGAAAGCAAAGGGGTCGAGTCTTGAGGCTGAGAGCGATCCTATGCTGCACAATCTCAAAATTAATTCCGCGCATGTCTTCGCAGGAACACGCAAAACATTTTTGAAATCCTTTAAGAAAGCGACCAGTCGGTCGCGCTGAAGATGATGCGGAACCAATCTAGATCAAGCCAGGATCCTTCGCAGTACTCACATTAACAAACATAATCTCATTTATTAAGGACTTAGCATGCCTCTCTTTCTCTCAATTGATCAATTTTTGCAAATCTTGAGGAATTTCTTCCTGTTTGTTTTCATCACAGTGTTCAGAAACGTTTTGAAAAACTTAGGTCAATGCAATGACTTGAAGGCATAGAAGAGTAGGTGAAAAGCACTGTCATTTCATTCAAATCTTCTGGCATAACTAGCTTCATGGCAGAAACAGAAGCAAAAGAAAGAGCAAAAGAGTGTAAAAGGCAAACACAAAAAGATAGTGATGTTCAAGATAATACCCCCAAAATCACCTGACTCTAACACAATAGGATTGACTTGATGCAACATGACAAACTCAAAACAACACAACAGAACTGACTGAATACCTGAGTCAGAAAGTACAATAAACAGCATTTGCAAATTGCGCAAATCAGTGCGTGCCATCGACCATATCTAGAGTAAGATGAGCGCCATCAGCAGGTGGTTCATTCCCCAATCACATAATCATATTATCCCCTAAGTTCATCGATCCGGTGTCGATAGACTTTGCAGGACTTGGTGCGACGATGACCTCTTTATCAATTAGATCTTGTATTTAGTGGCGAAAATGAAAACAAGTATCAGTATCATGACCGGTTTATTGATGGAAGGCATAGTGCTTGGCCGGATCATGCTTAGCTAGAAGGAGGTTCGGGAGAGGCCGAGGCTTAAGGGGTTTGAGATGGCCTTGCCCTATAAGGATTTGAAGAGCCTTGGATAAGGTCATGTAAAGTGGGGCGAAGACCCTCTGGCCCCGGGGTTGGTACTTCGAGGTTTGTGGAGTTATGGATGTACCAGAAATGGGCTGGCACGTGTTGACAGGGTTTGATGATCTCTTCTGAGTGTAGGATTGAAGCTGAAAGGAGCATTTCTGGTACGACAGCCCTTCTTCCGGCCTGCCCCTTGATTCAGAATGCTCTCATCTTGAGTGGTAAAAGTGCCATCCACAGTCTTTGCAACAACTGTGAGCACTTGTTGTTTGTTCAGTCCTTCAGCCTTCAAGGCTTCAACAGCCCATTGAAGATGTTCATCGGGACCAATGCCTGCCCCTACCTTGTTTTTACCACTTGCCTCCACTTTTTCAAGGGATCGGGTCGCTATATCAGAGCGGAGCCTAGTTGTTGTCGACATGTCATTACCCAGACCTGGGATGGCTTCAGGTTGGCCATTTTCAATTGCAGCTTGCCCCAAGATTGGAGAGCCTTTTGGCATGAAATTTCTGGCATGTGATGTGGTTGATGACGGAGCTAATATCCCAGAGGCTAGATCTGCCACTGCTCTCTGAACATCTTCAATCATTCTCATCAACTCAGAAGTAGTGGGTTCACAGGTTTGAGATGATTGGGGCTCGAGTGCATCCATCATACACAAGTCCATGCTTTCTGGGATAAACACCTTAGGCTTAGGTATGGGCTGGGGTGATGTATATGCTGGGGTTGTAGGTGGATGGTAGTGTATGGATGAGGTTAAGGTGTGGATGGGGTACTTGGTCATTGGGGTCTTGAGGTGGAGCTATCGTCTGGTTGTCAATGAGATTCTGAATCTCATGACGAAGGCGATAGCAACGATCGGTGCCATGACCGCGCTACTAATGATACACATAGTATTTGGTGGGGTTATGTCTGATAGGGAGTGGGTCAGGCAGAGGTTGAGGATAAAGCGGTTTGAGATACCCTCTTTCCATTAGGACTTTTAGTGCTTTGGTTAGGCTCATATAGAGGGGAGTGAAAGTTTTGCGTTGAGCTCGGGCTGGGCTGGCTATTTGTAGGTTTGATTTCGCAAAAGGGTCGGCTGTGGCGATTGTATTGATTTCAGTGGGTTTAGGAATAGTGCTACCGCTAGCATTGGTACTCCCGAAAATCACCCTCCTTATCGGTTTACTTGTTCTAGGAAGAATCTCTCTGTTAAATGCACTCTCAACCTGAACCCATAATTCATGCAAAGTTTTAAAAGTGAATAGTGGAGCAACTATTAACTTCTGCAACATATTAGGTTCAAGGTTCTGCACCACTATCCGCACTTGGTCCCTCTCAGAAAGGTGATCTGTCATCTGTTCTACCTTTGCTCTCCACCTTGCAACAAATTCCACAAAAGACTCTGTGGGGTTCTGGTGGGTTGTTTCAAGGTCTTGGGTGGTTATTGCAGGTTGGGTATTGTAAGAGTACTAATTGACAAAGGCCTTAGCCAACTCTTCCCAGTTCAACTTCACTGCATCCTCTAACTTGGCGTACCAAGTGGTTGCTATACCGACAGGGTTCTTCCGTAGAGGGAGAGTTTCTGAGGCTTAGTCAGACCCATCAGTTTCAAAACGTCCAAGAAAAGCCGGATATGTACCATAGGATCTCCAGACCCATCGAAACGGTCAATATATGGTATTGTGAATCTGTCTAGGAGTCGTACGGCAGCCTCGGTGTACCCATCCTCAATGTCGAGAATGAAGTTAAGGCCCTGTGCCTTTTTAAATTGCTTCTCAAGGTTCGCAATTTTCACTGAGGTCAGATCGAGATCATTAGTATCAAGGGGATAAAGCCTCTCATTAGGCTGCACCAGGGGTCTAAAAACTCGAGCCTGAGCCAACTCTTCTCGGGGATCCTGACCATACGAATCTTTAACTGATGGAAGTGGGTCAAAGTTCGGCTGGGGTCTTGAGACTGGATGTGTGGTAGGTGCCCCAAATGGGTGTTGTATTTCAGTATTGGTCTCATCCTACATGGCGATTCCCTGGTTTAATGCCGCTATCATGGCCACAACTTCTTCCAAACTCTGTGCCATCATGGATTTGCTGCGTTGAACAAAGGTGATCTAACTGGTGGCTATCGAATCAGTGGAACCAGTGAGCCCTGTTTGGACCTTCTTTGCCCTGCCACTGGCGAAGGAAACACTGGTTGCCCTTGAACTAAATTTCCTGACCTAACAAAGTCTATCAACACAAGTCCAATGTACCCGGGGGATATTAGAGCCTTCTGAAGCAATGGTTCCAGGACCACCTTGCAAAAGAGAAAACAGACAGCACCTCAGCCCGATTTCACTGGAATAGATATGAGTAACGCTGAATGACTGTAGTCCACACTGAATTCTACCCCAAAACAAATACCCACTTGGCAACTGATATACACATTCCTGTACAGTTTCACTGTAAAAGCACATACCAATCAAGTGAGAACCAAAACAACCCTATGATGGGGTTAGGTTACCCTGTCCTAGTTACGTCAGGAGCTGAGGTTTCACTATGCACAACAAGTGCCTTCATACAATCCTACATTCGGGCAAGCAACTTGCCCTAATTTGGAACAGTCTCTATGGCTTCCGATACACGATTAGGTCAATTGTTCAGAAAGGGTACCTCAGCAAGACCACCTAATATACCTCTCACACCTAATACCGAGAAGTGAAAGGAGGATCAAACGGTACAACGGTAGTCTAGATCCAAGGGTTGTGTTCCCATCGTGCTAGAGCCCGCAACCGGTCAGCCTTATGGCGAGCTTTTCTAAGCAAGCCTCCGACAAACTGCTCAGGAATAGCAGATGGCAAACACTGTGACTTAGGCGCACCGATGCAAATGCAATGCAAAGAGACACATATGTGTAGAGAAAACAACATATCACGAGTTCGAGTCAAGTTCCCTAAATCCCCAGCAAAGCCACTAGAAACTGCAGCTCGACTTTTTCGCGCCCCCTTTCGGAGAGCGCGAATTGGTTCTACAGTTCGGACTCCCATCACAGTTCTGAATCTAATCTCATAAAATGCGATGTGAGATTGATAAAACACCAAAGAGTCCTAATCTAGCAAATCTTTTTGGAAAATCGATTTTAAATTAAATAATACCAAAATTGGACTGCTTTGCCAGATTACAGAGTCCCCACCTAAATATTTTTTTTTCGGGGAAATTTAGGAAACCCTGACTCGTGCAAAAGGCTACGTGTCTGTCATCACCAAAGTTGCCTCGGCTCGGGAACTTGGGTACGAGAGGGGAAGGTCCTAAAATGAGCACCCCCACTTGCCCGATCAAAGATCGGCCTTTACTATCATGATATGTTGTTTTATAAATATCATGTGTTCTTATCCGGTAATTTGCTAACTTTACTATGTGACGCACAAATAGAAGTATTGACCAAATCGCGAGAATTGGAACAAATCAACTCATCTTTGTTTTCGAAAATGGTTTGAAGTTGCCACCCTCAAGTGGGCTTAGAAATGCGGATTTGCCACCACAAGTGGGCTTAAAATATGATTTTGCCACTTCGCAAAGCGGGCTTAAAACTCATAATCATCGAATCGTTCCAATCCAAACAACAAAGCCTTCATCCACAGGTATTCATGCAGTTTAGCAAATAAGCACATAGCCTCATAGCAAGCATGCTATCATGGCAACACTTACACTCATGCAAGTATGCTAAAGCGTAAAACTTACAGTGTACTCCAAGCCAAAACAAAAGTTGGTTAGAAATATGCATGATTCTAACTATGTTAAGATGCCTAATGCAACACATGCAATAATACAATTAATAGGCTCGGCTACCTAATCATGGTAGTTGCAACACATTGATAGCATGCTTTGAAACACGTATTCAAGTAAGTATTGAAATTACAATGCAGTTTGAATGATGCGTCGAGCCTCAGTGTATGCAAGACAAATGAATGGATGCAAACATGCGAGCATAAGATATGCTAATTGAAAATGTCCCTAATCTAACTATCAAAAGAGGGTAAATAAAAGGTGGAAAGACGTGAGGTTGGAAGACATGCACACACGCACGTACACTTATTACATCATTTTGCCCTCGCGAAGGAGGGTTAGAATGAATAAGCTAAGCTACACTAAGCTAAGCCAATTATAACGTGAAACTAATTAACTAATCTGGTTAATTATTACAACAATTGAAATAAATTAACTAACTATTCTAAGCTAGCTAAAATATTACAAAACGAATTAAGCTAATTAATTACAACAGTTGTATGAATGAAATAGCTAACTTATTCTAAGTTAACAAAAGCAACTAAATGGCCTCGAGGGCAAGGGACAAATGCATGCTCGGTTGATCCACCCGAAAATGCCTTTGCCTTGTCGTCGGATGCCTCTATTTGCACTCATTCGATCACCGAAAATTGTACCAACTTCCAGATTGCCTCTTCTCCAACATAGGAATACATTTGCACAAAAAATCACTGGTGGTCGGTCGGCTAGAAAAAGTGGCTGTCGGCCACCTCAACTGGCCGGTCGGCTACTTCAAGTGGTCGGTCGGCCACTCCCATTTTCTGGACTTCTCCTTTTGCTGCAACCGAGAGCAGCAGAGGCAAAACAAAGCATTTTCAAGGAATGTGTGTACTGCTACACTCCTTTTCATTTCTCAAGCTCAAAGGAGTGTAGCTCTTGGCTCTTAAGCCATCAACCAAGCATTTTCAATGCATGATGGCTAAAAAACCAAGCTTGTACAAGCTTAATCAATGCACAAATAAGACTTGAAGCACCACCACCCTATCATGCATGATCAAGGGTGACGGTGACCAAGAAAAGTGGCACGTTTCATCATTTTGAGTATGAAACGTCCCATTTTCCTTGTGTTTGGATTAACGTCCGATCCAAACACATGCAATGCAATACAAATATGCTTATCTTGCTCAAGTTTTACTTGGTTCATTTTGTTTACACATTTTACATTACCGATTAGTCTTTTAACCGATTAAGTCCAAACTGAGAGTCCTCTAACGGGAAAGAGGGCTTAAGCCACAAGTACCTTGAGCATGAAAGAGACCTCATGTTGTTGGTTAGTAGAAACCCTCAAGAGAGTATTAAAACCATTAGGCATGAGAGCCTCAATTTCACACATAAGCCAACAAAGGGCTCAAGGCGACTTTCAGAACAAAGTAAAAAGTGAAGAATAGAGGGAGGTTGCTGACATTTCAGTACTGAAATAGCATGCAAAATGATACTACAACATGCAAGCAACTCATGCAAGTCATGTTTAAGAGCCTAACTCATTAACCTAATGAAGACCATTACACTATAGCCATGCAATACAAGCCTCAAGTGATTAAACCAGCACAAAACAGAGTTAAAGTATACCAAAACAGTGGCTAAAACTTGCTGAGCTTAAGGCACAAAAGGCCAGAAAAACATGCTCACATGTTAGCTTGCAAACAAGACTCAAGAGCAACTCTAAAAAAGCAATGAAAGAGTGAAGCAAATGGGCATGTGACAGAGCTATAAATACTGAAATTACATGTAAAAAACACGTTAACATGCAACCATCTCAAGCAAATCAAGTTTGAAGGGCTAGAATGCCAAGCTAGTGAAGCTATTTGCACTACAACTATGCAAAACAAGGCTCATATGACCAAGACAACCCAAAACAGAGCTAAAGCCAGTCAAGACAGTAGCTAAAACGTGCTTGAATTAAGCTAAGTTAAACCACAAAAACATGCTACCATAGGATGCTAACTAGGCATGGCAGTGAGACACAAGGAGGGGAGGCCAACCCCTCCATTTTTGGACTTCAAACCATGCTTTTTACCACTGAATTGACTCTAAATATCAGTGGTTTACAAGTCCAAAAATTTTGACTTTAACATGCTAAAAGATGGTGCAAAGGCTCATACAAATAAGGAACAAGATGGGTAGACAACCCCTTAACACAAAATGGCTCCAAACCAACATGTTAAGGCTAAAAAATTAGAACTTTTTGTAGTTGAAAACTAGGCCCAAAATAGTATGAAAAGATAGCCAAGCAAGTGATTAAAACTAAGCCTACAAGGTAAGCAATACACCTCTTGAAGCTCAGCACAAAATAGGCACTTTGTTAGGCTTAAACAACCTTCCAATGGCCCAAAATAGGTTCCAAGGGACCTCAGCCCAAAGATATGCAACTTTGGTTAAGGATGTCTAGGCAAAGGAGAAGTGTCTCTCTACTTCTATGCACAAAAGGGCAACAGAGAGAGAAATCTAGAGAGAGAGAGGATTATAGAGAGAGAGAGAGAGATTTTAGAGAGAGAGGCTCCCAAACTTTTCAATCTCTAAAACTATAAAGAGTGGCCTCCATATATAGTAATATATGAGTTTCAGGTCGAAATATCTGAATACAAGACAGTTGGAGCAATGTGAAAATAGCTGGAGGGGAAATATTTACAAAATATCTGAGTTTGGGACACCAGTGGCCGACACCCCTCACTTCTAGCCGACCGGCCACTTAAAGTGGCCAACAGCAAAAATTTGCTCTATAGGTCCAACTTCAAATGGGCATATCTCCTTCATCTGGACTCATTTTCAGGTCATTCTTGTGCCTAAATTGAAGCCCCATAAGTCTTATTTCCAATGGTGGAAGCCTTACATTAAAATTCCGAGTGTGCTAATAGATGACCCTCTTTTAGAGTAGGCTGCTCAGTTTCGGTTCATCTGGATTGATGCCTAACTTCAATCAGCCATATCTCCCTCATCTGGCCTCGGCTTGAGGAGACTCTTGAATGTAAAATGAAGCCCTGGAAGTCCATTTTCCAACGTTGGTGGCCTCATAGTTGAAATCCAAATGTATAAATGGATATGCCTGATTTAGCGAGGATTGCTCGACTTACTCTTAATGGTTCATGCCCAACTTCTTCCCCAACTAGGTTTCTTCCCTCTCTTCTTCTTTTCTTCAACTCCAAACCTCTAAATAAGGTGTTTTGAAAGATTTTTCAAAAATTTCACCTCTCTTTCATGGATTTCCACTTTGTCCTTGCTCGGTTAACTGAAAAGCGCAACATTCAACGAAATGCGAGCCTCGGAACATTGTAAGAACTTTGTTTCAAAAATATTTTGAAAGAGAGGGTTTTAAGGTCTAAAATCATTTTGGTCAAAAGGCTTTGGCCCAAAAAAGGGTCGTGGGTTGGGATTTGACTCTCTCCTTGCCGAAGAAATTGAACCTTCGCACTGCACAACTTTCATCACCAAGTAAGCAATTAGTAGCGCCCAAGTCTTAAGGGCGGTAAAAAATGGGGTGTCTACACCTTTCCAATTCTTTAATCCATTAAGTCCATGGTGATATTTGCATCCACTAAATCCGAAATACGATAAAGGAAAATAAGTGTCGACTTAACCCGAGGAAATAAACCTTATTTTCTTCGAAGGAAATTACAAAGGAATAGTCAAACTTATTTACAAGTCAGGGATTTCAAGTCAGACCCAAGATGCGCAACATGAACTAGTCAAACTCAGAAGAGTGATAATGACTTAGAAAAACCCAAAGTGAGCGATAATAACTTGAAATCCAAACTTGATAATAAGTGATAACGACATTTTCCTTGGTGATTTCCAAGGGTCAATTAATCCCTTAAAAGTAAACACACTGATGATAAATTCTTCGGGAGAAATTACAAAGGAAGAGTCAAACTCATTTACAAGCGATAAGGGATTTCAAGTCAAACTCAAGATACGCAACAAGGACTAGTCAAACTCAAAAGAGTGATAATGACTTAGATAAACCCACAGTGAGCGATAATGACTTGAAATCCAAACTTGATAATAAGTGATAATGACACTTTCTTTGGTGATTTCCAAGGGTTAATTAATCCCTTAAAAGTAGGCACACCGGTGATAAAAAAGAACTGAAAAATAAATGATTGTACTTTAGTATCAGAAAGTTTTTATGCCTTTGGTAGTGAACCTCCAAAGAGATTAAACTATTAAGCATGAGAAATTTTTATGCCTTTGGAAATGAACCTCTTAAGAGATTAAACTATTAAGCATGAGAAAAGTTTCTTTCTTATACTTGAACCACAATCTTAATTTTTCATAACTTTTTAATCAAAATAATTGAAGAATGGAGGGAGTTTGCAGAGGTGATTATGCAAAGTTGATTAATTGATTAATATAACACAAACATAATATGTAAAATAAACTTATTGAAATAAATTAAACAGCCCCCAAATAACATATAATAGTGTTGAAATTTAAACTATAGGAAGTGCACAATCATAGAGAGATTAAAGCTAGTACAAGTATGAGGAAGGGTGGCTAACCCCTCCCCACTTTTACAACTTCAAATCACATAGTTTAGATGTTGGAAAATAGCCCCAAAACAGTCCCAAATCAGCCCCAAAACAGTGGCAAAAGTTGACGAAAACAAATAGGAAACACAAGGATTTAAGCTAAGAGTAAGGTTCAAGCAAGGGGGATTAACCCTTCCACCTTTGGATAGCTTTGAATCACAAGTTTCAGCCCTCAAAACAGTCCAAAAATAATATGAAAACACAAGAGAAAGATGAACAAAGATTGAAATAAAAACAAGAAACCTTTACCTCTTGTAGAGAAGGTGTTCTTGTTGTAAATCAAACTTGATTCCAAAGCACCCTCAAGTTTGAGTATGATTTTCAATTCTCAAATCAAGTTCAAGTTCAAGCTTTTGTATGGTATGTATGGATGATATGAGAGCTTCAAGGCTTGTGGAAGAACAAGAAGGATGATAGCTTTGATCTTTTCTATCCCTTGATATTTCTAACTCACTCTTGATATTTCTAACTCACTTGATATTGATTTGATCTCTCTAACCAAATTCTATATATGTTTTTCAACCTCTATAGAGTAGTCTAAACCTTACTATTTATAGACCCCAAACAAGTTGATCAAAATATCTACAGAATTGGGCAGCTAGTAGAACACTGTTGAATCTGTCTAAAAAGTCAAGATGTCCGGCCGGATGTTGGTATCTCTGGCCGGATATAATTTAGGTCTAGTCGGACTTCAATGTATTTCCACTATCTCTTACTTTCAGGTTCAATACAAGTTGATATCGAGTGCAATACTGAAATTCCGGGGTAGAAATACAGTGGGTATAGCAGGTTGGACTTGTTTAGAGCTCGAACTCAGATTCTTTTATTGAGAATTTAAACCACTGACTCAATGTAATCGTCATCATTGAGTGCTCGGAATCAAGCGCCTAAGTCTTACGAGCGATCAAAATTGGGGTGTCTACACCTGGTGTCGAGCAGGTACACATTTCTTCCTGATTCTTCCCATTGTGTTACTTTATGTTTTCACTACCCTCTGTTATTTCTATCCACTATACCCTGTTATTTACATTCACTGTTCTCAAATGCTCTTCCTTTTGTAGGTACCCAGGGCATATGCTGACAACCTCTTCTGAACGATTGACCGCTTGCTTCTGACGGTACGGAGGAGGTAGGCTGCTCTGGCCACTTATGGGATTGAGGTATGATTTTGCCCCAAGTTTACAGTTTTTACAAACTTGCTCATAACTCTATTGATTTCTTCTGATATCTGTCATTTCTCTTTTTCCTTTCTTCTTTCAGCTTGAGCTAGCACTAGTTGCGCATGCAGGAGATCCTCCAGCTCCCGAGGAGTCC
The DNA here is from genome assembly GCF_004153795.1 of Camellia sinensis. NCBI lineage: Eukaryota > Viridiplantae > Streptophyta > Magnoliopsida > Ericales > Theaceae > Camellia > Camellia sinensis. Next base: position 208,966 of record NW_021027923.1, read on the forward strand.
TTCGAGGAGTACACTACTTCTAAGGAGGAGAGGGAGGCGGTTGACATACAGTCTAGCAGCCCCAGTGATGACGGCGATGCACCTTCTTCGCAGCTGAGGAGGAAGAAAGCGAGGATGGGTTGCTAATAATGATGATGATTTCTTGTTTTTGTTTTTGTTTTTCTTTGTAGTTAAAGACTAGCTTCAGATAGACCCTTTTATTTTAAGGATTTTCTTGTGTTTTGCTGCTTTGTGAAACAATGATCGGGGTTGGACCCGCTAGTTTTTTAAAAAGACAAGTTTTTGAATGATCTCCATGCACAATATGTAATGAATGGCATAACCTTTGTATGGTAACTTCACACAAGACTTAATACAATGAATATTTGCTCTTGCATTCATTCTTGAGTCGGATCGCAACCCACAACCAGACAAAATGTAAAATACAATTCGATAACAGGAAAACAAAATGAAAACATCGAAAATAGTAAAAAATATTTGGTACAAACAAAACAAGACTTCAAACACAACCGTGGTACACCATGACAAAGGCCAGCCTTTTCTAAAATTGCACTGATCTGGGCTCTCATTTAGATCCGGCCAGGCCCAAATAGGCACGGTCGGGCTTCACTGAGGCACGACCAGGCCTAGACATGATGTCGGTCTGTGCTGTCTAGCTGCCATGCACTGCTCCTTCTCAACCTCTATAAATGGTGCTCCTATGCTGTTTTTTTGGTAGAATAACAAGTCTTTGGTATTTTGCTCTCAAGATGGAGACACTGTGCAACAATAGGCTCAGAGACTGGGTAGCCACTTTAGACAGCTTCGAAAAGGTGAACTTTCATGGTTTCGGCCTAAACGCCGTTTTTCCTATGAGTCGCACTTCTCTTTGCTTTCCATTCCTTTATGGCACTGTTTGATGTTGGAACCCAATCACACATGTGTTTCGCTTTGGACCACAGGAGATGTGTCCGACGATCGAAGAATTTCAAGCATTGATGGAATCTCGGCGCGATGAAGAAATCATGCTGCAGCCCCGTTTGGGCCATGCCCAAGCTTTGGGACGGATGTGTGGGATAACATTATTACACAAGGCTCGGTCCTGGGCACATAATGGGGAGCTAGACATCCCTGACTTAGTTCATCGATTTTCGGCTATTGAAGATAGGAGTGATCTTCTCTGGCAAGGCCACTGGCAACATGCTGTCTGTTTATGCCTTCTTGCACAATTCCTCCTTGCCCTTAGTTTCGGCGGAGCTAGCATCCAGTTGATCGAAGTGGCCCAATGTCTGAAAGAGGGTAAGAGTTGCATGGGTTTGGCACTAGCCGAAACCTTGATGGGTTTGGATGCCTTTTCTCGGTGAGAGACTACCCGCTTTGCAAGGAGTCCGCTACTTCTTCAGGTATTGCCTTCCGCCCTGCTAATTTATAATTCTCATATCACTCGACACTCAATCTTTGTTTTTCTCTCTCAAAACCTCTTCCTTACTTTTTCCCTCATCGTACACCTCTCTATTCTTTAATCTTTATTATTTTTCATCCCTCCCCAGGTATGGTTGATGGATAAACTGCAAGTAGTGAACCCTTGCCCTGAGTACTCAGCCCAAGCTTACTTCTTTCACCAACAGATGATCGATTTCTCCTCAGAGGGGTTATGGTGTGATTGAATGTGCAGCAAATCTAGAACTAGCATAACTTAGTATTGCCCCTGGCTTAATTTAGCTGAGGTGAGCTACAGCAGGTCCCGATAGTTGGGCATACAGTTGATTGGCCTCACACACTGCGTGTTCTATTTCCCCTTTGGGTTCAGACGCCAGTTTGGCCATAATCGAACTTGTCCAGATGAGGAGGTGGAATGCCCGGCTTCATTTCCCATTCGTGGTTCACACTTGTCTAGATACCTTACTGCCTGGAGGGCAAGAGAGCTTCTAGCCCCTACCCCCAGCTTCAGTTACGCCCTTTCTGACGAGTGTTTAGCTTTGAAGAACAAGTTAGGCCATCCTTAGTTATGGAAACTTCCGCGAGTGCAAACAGGAGACATAGAGCTACCTGACTTAGCTGTGCCCCTAGCTTTAATGCTTTGATCTTTTTTTTCAAGTTTCGTGATATAAAAACAGTTTTGTTAAATCAAAGAGTTGGAGAATGTACTTGTGTTGAAATCAATAAAATTAAAATTGTGAGTACTGAAAATTTTCCGTTCGGTCCCAAAAATGGTCAAAGTTGTAAAAGGGTAAAATTTTGAGAAAAATCAGCTTTTATTAAAACTTTTCAAAATTGTTTTTGGAAACTATCACCACCTAACATGCACGAAATCAACCCTCGAGATATACAGCCCCAAATCAACAAATCACGACTGCCCATAATTGTATCAGCCACAGTGGCTCTTCTGCTGACATGAAGACCACTCAACCGAGCTAACCAGTAATGGAGAAAGATAACTTGATCAAATCTGAATGAATAGGACAGTTGTGTTAGAGATGGTTACAGTCGAACTTCACGATGAAGTTACCTACGTATCCTAAAGAGGGGAATCAGGCCTTACGTTGTTTGGTTATGGTTCACTCGAGTATTAACTCTCTCTTTTTGCACTCTAACTTTTTCAAAAGTCGCCCTTTAGGGTTTTCAACCTTGCGAGCTCTGTTTTTCTTTGTTTCTAATTTTTTTATGCTCTAACTTTTCCCTAGGTTGCCCTTTTGGATTTTCGGCCTAGCGAGCCTCTCAAGGGCAATATTTTTTCAACTTGTCTATATTAATTGGCTGTGGAAATCCCAGGCTATCCATGTCCATGAGAATAATCACCCCTCCGGACCAGATTGATTTGATGATGTAAGGACCAGTCCAGTTGGGCCTAAACTTGCCCCTAGGGTTGTGGATGGGAGCCCGTTTGTCTTTCAATACCATGTCTCCTTCCTGGAGGTTTCTGGAATTAACTTTCTTATTAAAAGCCCTGGTAATTCGGCATTAGTAACCCTAGACGTGATACAAAGCCTTCAGCCTTCTCTCATCAAACAACATTAATGCCTCAAACCTGCTCTGCTACCAGCTCACCCCTGCTATCTGACACTCAACCATAACTCGTAGCAACGGTACTTTAATTTTGATTGGCAGAACATCCTCCATCCCATCGACGAGAGAATAAGGAGTCGTCCCTATAGATGTTCAGATTGAGGTTCTATAGCCCAGAGCGCAAATGACAATTTATCTGGCCAATCCTTATAAGTTTCAACCATCTTTCGCAAGATATTCTTGATATTTTTGTTCGAGGCCTCAACAGCTCCATTGGTCTACAGTCTATATGTTGAAGACTTGTGGAAAGCCACGTTGTATTTCTCAAGCAGATCCAGTACCTCTTTCTTGAAGTGCGAGTCATTATCTAAAATGATCTTGTTCGGGACTCCATACCGACAGATGATATTGTTCTTAACAAACTTAGGCACATGCGACGCCTTTAGCACAGAGTAAGACTGGGTCTCCACTCATTTGGTGAAGTAGTCGATCACTACCAAGATGAATTTATGTCCGTTTGACCCCTTGGCGCACATGCACCAATAACATCTATCCCCCAAACAGAGAATGGCCATGGTGAAGTCATGTTGTAGAGCTTCGACGGCAGAATGTTCATGCGATTGGCATGAATCTGGCACTAGTGGCATCGCCACACAAAACCAATATAATCCTCTTCCATGGTTGACCAGTAGTAGCCTTGTCTAAGTATTTTTCGGTCAACATTACACCATTCATGTGGGCTCCACACTCTCCCCCATGAATGGCCTCCATAAGACGTTTTGCTTCTTCTTCCTCAACACACAGTTTATGTAATCCCAAATGGCCTCTTTTGTACAACTTACCCTCGCCGATGATAAATTGGATGGCCAAGCGCCGTATTTCCCTTTTGTCCTTGGCATTTGCTCTTGGTGGATACTCCTCTTTTTCCAGGAAATTCCAAATATCATAATACTAGGGGTTCTTATCTGAAGCCTCATCTATCGCGGCAATGGTTTCATAAGCCGGCTTGTACTTCTGTTCAATAATGATCAGACGTATCTTGACTCTCAATGAAATGTCTACCATAGAAGATAGAGTTGCTAGTGCATCAATAATCTGGCTGTTCTCCCTTAGCAGATAGGTAAACGTTAGCTTTTCGAACCTCAGAATTAGCATATCCAAGGCCTGATGGTAAACCTTCATTTTCTCCTCTTTAACTCACCAATCTTCGTTGGCTTAAGACACAACCAAGTTTGAATCCCCAATTACGTCCAACCTTTTTGCCTCATACTCTGCTTCGTTGTTGGATACTTTAAACCGAAGTTTAAAGGCTAAGGGTATATGGGAGTTATTGGGTGCTATCAGCAATACACTGATCCCATAACCGTATTGAATGGATGCTCCGTCAAAGTAAATCGCCCATGTTTTCTCCTCTATTTGCAGAATATCTTCATCTGGGAAAAAGTATTCCACCATATCATCCCCCTCTACTGGGTGATCTGCCAAGAATTCCACTACAGCTCTCCCTTTAACCGACTTGCGTGTAACATATTTGAGATTGAATTGAAAGAGAAGAAGCAACCAATAGGCTAGCCTACCCGTAAGCATCGGTTTCTCAAAGAGATATTTGATGGGATCTAATCTCGAAACTAGAATTACAGAGTGAGCTAACAGATAGTGCCTCAACATCCGGGTAGCCCATACCAAGGCTAGACAAGCTTTCTCAAGAGGAGTGTAACGAGTCTCGTAATCCATCATTTTCTTGCTCAAATAGTAAATGACTTTCTCCACCTTGGCCTCCAACTCTTGAGCTAACATACACCCCATGGTTGAGTTCGTCACTGACAGGTACAAAATCAACGATTTTCCCAGTTCTGGCAGTGATAACATAGGCGGATTCTATAGGTACTGCTTGACCTATTCAAAAGCGAACTGACAGCAATAATCCCATTGGAATTTCTTTCCTTTCTTCAGGAGACCAAATAGTGGTTCACAAGTCAGGTTAGTTTTGAAATAAATTGCTTTATGAATTGCACTTTACCCAGAAAGCTACGCACCTCCTTTTCAGTCCTTGGTGGTAGCATTTTTAAGATGGCCTTGATTTTGGAAGGATCTACCTCAATTCCTCACTGTGTGATCAGGAATCCCAACATTTTTCCTATTGTTTTGCCGAAGGTGCATTTTTGGGGGTTCAACCTCAATCTATACTCTTTGATCTGTTGAAAGAATTTCTCTAGTGTGGTGTAGTGGCCCTCTCGATCTTTGGACTTGACAATCCACATACACCTCAACCTCTTTGTGGATCATGTCGTGCAAAATGGTGGTTGTAGCCCTTTGATAAGTGGCGCCAGCATTCTTCAACCTAAATGACATGACTCGATAGCAGTAGGTGCCCCATGGAGTAGTGAAAGTAGTCTTCTCCCTATCCTCGAGTGCCATCAGAATCTGGTTGTACTCGAAAAATCCATCCATGAATGACAACAGCGCGTGGCCAATTGTGAAGTCTACTAACGTGTCAATATGCGGTAGTGGAAAATCATCCTTCAAACTAGCCTTATTCAAATCCCTAAAGTCGACGCCGACCCTGACTCTGCCATCCTTGTTCAAAACTGGAACAATATTGGCCAACCATGTCAGATACTCAAACACAAATAAGAACCCTGCCTTAATTTGTTTGGTAACTTCTTCCTTGATCTTCAAAGCCTAATCCAAGTGAACTCTGCGCGTAATTTTTTCTTAACTGGTTGGGCCTCAGGTTCAAGAGGGATCCGGTGCTGTACAATCTCAGGATCGATTCCAGGCATGTTTTCATAGGACCACACAAAAACATCTTTGAAATCTTTTAATAAAGCGATTAAATGCTTGCGTTCTTCTGAAGGCAACGTGGATCCGATCTGGACCAAGTGAGGATCTTCTTCAGTACCCACGTTAATTAATACGATTTCATCTGTACAGGGCTTAACATGCTTCTCCTCCTCATGATCAACCAAAATTTTCAGAACCTGAGGAATTTCTTCTTCTTCGTTTAAGCTGAAATTTTGAAAATCAAGGTCATTACAACAAACCAAAGGCACAGAAAAATAAGCAAAGTTCACAACATTCCCATTCAAAAAGTCTGGATCCTCGGTTACAGTAGACTCGAAAAAAAGAGTTAAAAGATGACCTGGACAGGACTTTGGTATCCGGGTTACCACTCCCAGAAGTACCAGACTTAGAGGAACTCGAATCTGACTCCAACTCCACAAACTCAGTGGAATCAGATCCGGACTCATTGTCCATTCCAGAGTTGTCAATGACGCCTTGCTCAAACTTCCAAACCAGGCGTGGAGCCTCAAATACTTGCAAGATAAGATTGGAGAAATCCGTTGCTAGGTTATCCGCGATCATTAAGACAGTAAAACTATCCCCCAAATTGAAGGACTCAGCTTCAGCAATAGAACTTGCTAGTAGGTCAGCCAGTGCTTTTTGCAACAGCTCTTCCTCTTCAATGTCCAGGCTTACAGTCTTGCCTTGATCTATGCTAGGGCTTAGGTCTGCTTGCTCATTCTTATCTTCTGGTAACTAGTGTCCAAAGAAGATCTCAAACCCCGAATACCTTGTTTTTGTTTCCTTGTCAAACCAGGGCTCTGGGAATCCACAAAAGGGGAAGTCTTCCACTTGGCAGACAAAACATCCGTTCAAGGTCCCCTGTATTGGTTTCAACCTTCCTCGCAACTCCTTCCCCTTTCTTTGCCAATCTGTAGTAGTAGGTTGGTATCCCAGCCTGAAAGCGTGGGGATTGTGACTCCTCTCCTTAGCAATAGTACCTCCCTACTTGCCACTTCTACCCAATCCTGATCCAAGAATATGCCCCTATTTGTTCATCGTGTAGATGGATTGCGCACTCACGTAGTTCCCATCTTCCTCAGCCATGATGGATTGGACCAACCAAGCTTCTGCCAGAGAGAAACTAGAAAGGAACATGTCATCCTCTCCATGTATGGTTTCTAATAATGGCGCAGTGGTTCCTTGGGGAGGATGGATTGCAGAATTACCGTACACGATGGCAATCCCGCCTTTGAAGGACTACTTGACTAACTGATGGACTGTTGATGATACAATCCTCATTTGATGTAGCCAGGGCTTTCCCAATAGTAGATTAAAAGTGGTCAGAATGTCCACGACATGGAATTCCACCTCATGCTCGGACATGCCGATTCAGATATGGCTCTTGAACGTTCCCATAACATCCTAGCTTGTATTGTCATAAGCCTGGATGGCTTGAGTCGTAGGTGTAAAGTCAACCGGCCTTAAACCAATGGCATAGGTAGTCCTCACTGGACATGCATTGATCTCCGATTTGGTATCTACTAACACCACCAGAATCCACTTTTTTCGACTTTCTAAGGTTACATATAAGGGTCGGTTGTGGTTGGCACCCTCAGGTGGTAACTCCTTATCTGTAAAAGATATCACTGGCGTAATGTCCCCAGATGTAACCAACGATACCAATTGGCCAGCAGTGTTGTCGATAGGCAATTTGGTCCGGTTCATTGCCTCTAACAATGCATACCTATGCTCCCAAGAAGCCATTATCAGCCCCCAGATTGATATATCTGCCTGAATCTTCTTGAGCTGTTTCAAGAGCAGGTTTTCCCCAACATCCTTCTCTTTTGCTCTTTCAGCCTCCTTTCTAGAGGTCTCTGGCTAATCTAATGCCACGGGTTTGAAGTACCGACCACTCCGGGTCATATGATTGATCTCGTCAGTATACCAAGTGTCATCTGGGGTATTAACTTTCCAACCTTCGTCAGTGTACGCATGACTTAGGTCGCTGTCTTCCCACCACTCTCCTACAGTCATGGCCAGGCTAGGATCAGCTTCTGTTTGGAGAATGTTAACATCACGCGCTCCATCATCGTACCATTTTTCCCCCACCACAGTCTTGGTTTTTGAATCCCGATATTTTCTAAGCTTCCTCAACATCCTTTTCCGGTCGCTGGGCTCCTATTCGACCTTTTTGATAGTTTGAACATCACCCACCATTGTCTCGGGTTCTTCTTTCTCTTTTCCTTTTCCCTGCTCTAGGGCTATCTTCGTCTGGATCTCTTCTATCTTTTCATTTTGATATTGCTCCAGTGCTTGTTCTTTCTCAGTCAGAGGTGCAGCCTCAGCCTTGCCACTGGCACCAATTTTCTCTTCCTTTCTCTTCCTTCCTAGTTTCTCCCAACTGTTCCTCCACATCTAACTCTTCCTTACTCAACCATCTGTAGACACCCTATTTTTGACCATCCTTAAGACTTGGGCGCTACTGATGGTTTACTTGGTGATGAAAGTTGTGCAGTGCAAAAGGTCAATTTCTTCGGCAAGAGGAGAGTCAAATCCTAACCTCACACCCCATTTTAGACCAAAGCTTTTTGGATGGTTTTTAGATCTTAAAACCCTGTCTTTCAAAATAATTTTGAAAAGAAGTTTCTACGATGTTCCGAGGCTCGCATTTTGTCCAATGTTGCACTTTTCGGTGAACCGAGCAAGAACAGAGTGGAAATTAATGAAAGAGAGATGAAATCATTGAAAAATCTTTCAAAACACCTTCTTTAGGGGTTTGGAGTTGAAGAAAAGAGGAGAAGAGGGAAGAAACCAAGTTGGAGAAGAAGATGGGCATGAATCGCTAAGAGAGAGTCGAGCAGCCCTCGCTAAATCAGGCCTGTCCTTTTGAATGCTTGGATTTCAGCTATGAGGCCACCACCGTTGGAAATATTACTTCCGGGCTTCATTTTCCACTTAAGAATCTCCTAAAGCCAAGTTCGGATGGGGGAGATATGATTGGCTGAAGTTGGGCATCATTCCGGTTGGACTGAAACTGAGCAGTCTTCACTAAAAGAGGGATATCTCTTAGCACACATGGAATTTTGATATGAGGCTTGTATAATTGGAAAGAAGACTTCCGGGGCTATAGTTTAGGCTCAAGAATGACCTGAAAAGGAGTCCAGATGAAGGAGTTAGGCTTTCTTCAAGTCAGGGACCAGGATTGATATTTGCCATCGGAATCTATGGAAGTGCATCGGCCACAATTTGACCTCAGCAGCTATAGGTCGGCCAAAAGGGAACCTTATTGGCCACAAAGATGGCCGGTCGACCAGAAGTGTCCAGAAAGCCCAGAATTGGCAGAAATTTCTCCTCCAGCTGTTATGCACTGCATCAGATATTTCCAAATGAGATATTTCGACCAAATTCTCATATATTGCTATATATTGAGCCATATCTCGTAGATTGAAGGGTTGGCAATTTTGGGACTCTCTCTCTAAAAAATTCCTCTCTCTCTACAAGATTTTGTGAGCAAAATCTGAGCCTCTCTCCCTAGAAGCTCATTTTCTTCTTGTTTTGAGCCTTAAGCTTAGAATCCTCTACACTTTTGCAAAGAGACCCTAAACCAAACTTAACCACCATTGGGATGAGGTTCTTTGAGGATCATTTGGAACTCCAAAAGGCTGATTTTGGTTTAGATTTTTGCTGGTTTTGCTGCTGTCCTTCAAGGGTAAGCTTTTGTTCCTTTAAACCTTTACTCTTGCATGCTTGTTTTACCAACTTTGTAAACTATTTTTAGCTTGGTTTTGAACTGAGAAAATCTCTGTTTTTCAATCTTAAAAGTGCTGGTTTAGGCCTATTTTGTGTTAGGGGGTTGTCTTTCCCTTTGCTCTTTGGCTTGTAAAGTCTTTAGAGCCAACTTCCTAAGCTTTTGAAACCATATTTGTTTGGCCTTTTAACCACTGAAATCCAGTGGATTTTCAGTGATAAAAATGTGGTTTTGAGATTCAAAATGGGAGGGGGTGGTCCCCCCCTCCTCTTGTCTTGGTTGTATGCCTTGTTGGCCTAATTATTGAGCATGTTTTTCTACCATGTGTTGGCTTGTTCTTAGCTTATTTTTGGGCTTATTTCAGCATGCCATAACACTGATTTTGGTTGCTGAGTTCACCTCTTGCATGCTTCATACACTTGTAGTGTAAATGTTGCTTACTAGTCTAACTAGCTTGATGTTTTGGCCAATCATGCTAGCTCATTTTAGCTTAACTCCAGCTTGCTTAAGCTATTGTTTTAGCGTGCTTTAGCTCTATTTTGAGCCGGTTTGATCATTCGAGCTTTGCTTCGTATGCTTGTAGTGCAATTGTGCTAAATTGCCTAACATGTGCTATTGTTTTGGCCTCTAAATCTAGCCATTCTTAGCTTATTTCAAGCATGTTTTAGAGCTCCATTTTGGCTGTCATGGGACTGTTTTGGGCTACCTTGGTCATATGACTCATATTTTGTATAGCTATAGTGCAAATGCCTTGACTAGTCTTGAGCTTTGAGACCACTAGCATGCTATATTTGTGATGTATGTATGATATGGCATCATTTGCTATGAAATTTCAGAGCTTATATCTTTGCCATGCTTCCACTTAAATCACTCTTTAAGTGCTTTTGGGAGTTATGCCTTATATCTTGCTTGTGAGCCAATTTGTGCGCATGTTTGTCTAGCCTTTTGAGCTTCAATTCTAGCATGTTTAGGCCATTATTTTGATGTGATTAAGCTCTATCCAGAGCTGGTTTAGTCCATTGAGCATTGTATTGCATGGTTCTAGTGTTGCGTTCTTCACTAGTTTCAATGTTTAAGTCTACTAGCATGTTGTACTTGAATTACTTGCATGTTAGAGTCTTGCATTTCATGGCACTTTAGCACTGAAAATCTACTATCCTCCTCATTTCTTCACTTTTGATTTGTTTTGAGGATTGGTTAGTCTTGAGTTTGAGTTTAATGCAAGGGATTGAGACTTGTGCTTAAATGGCTTCAACCCTCTTTTGAGGGTTACTCCTAGTCAAAGGCATTGGCCTCACCCGTGCCTTAAACCATTCTCTTTGATTGACCTTTCTCTCATTAGAGGACTCTCATATTTGGAAAAATCAATTAAAGGATTAATTGGTAAGCTAAAATGTGTAAACAAAATCAATCAAGTAAAATGTGCCAAGATAAGCATGTTGCATGTGTGCGTTGCATTGTGTTCAACCGGACGTTATGTTGAACACAAAGTGAATTGGTCCATTTCATAGTTGAAGTGATGAAAATGGGCCAATCCCCTTTGTCTCCATTGCCTTTGATTATCCATGATAAGGTGATGGTCCAAGTGTCTTATTTGTCATGCATTTATTGAGTCTGTGTGAGCTTGACTCTTTGGCCATCACGCATCAAAATGCATGATTGATGGCTCGAGGGCCGAGCACTACACTCCTTTGAGCTTTGAACATGATAAGGGGTGTAGTTGCACAACATTTTCTTGCAAATGTATTGCCATGCCTCTGTTTGTACTCTGCTGCAGGAAAATGAGCAGTTTACAGGAAGAGATGGCCGATCAGCTATCCGGTGTGCCGATCGGCTAACAATATTTGGTCGATAGCCTCAAAAGTGGTCGATGACCCTTATCTCTTGGCCGATGACCATACCAATTAGCCGATGGCCTCTCTGTATGTCCATGAGGTGGATCAGAAATTTTTTGGAGATTTGTAAAGTCTTCTGAGGTGTAAAATAGTGCAAACAGAGGCAACATGAGGCATGGCAACGGATTTTCGAGCGAAGCCAACCGAGCATACATCTCTTTATTGCCTGCGAGGCCATTTCAGTATTCATGATTAGTCAATGTAATTTAATCATTTAATTGGTTTTGTAATATTCATTTAGCTTAGTGTAGCTATTTGTTTCAATTTGGATTGTAATAATTAATTAGCTCGTTAGTTAATTAGTTTTGGTGTTGTAATAATTAGTCTAATTAGATTATTAGATTAGTTAGAATAGCTTAGCGTAGCTAGCCTATATTATTCATTCGGACCCTCCATCGAGAGAGCGAATTTTGTAATAAGTGTGAGTGAGTGTGTGAATGTCTTCCAATCCCACGTCTTTCTCCCTTTTACTTAACCGCTTACGATGGTTAGTTCTAGGTCATATTTCAATTGGCATTCCTATGCTTGCATGTTTGCATCAATTCATCTGTATTGCATGCACCAGGCTCAGTGCATCATACTAACTGCATTGTATTTCAATTCCTACTTGAATACGTGTTCAACAGCATGTTATCAATATGCCATCTTGGAATAGCTGAGCCTATTTCTAGTTGTATTTTGCATGTGTTGCATTAGCCATCTTAACATAAACTAGGATCATGCATTGATTACTAACTAGCTATTGTTTTGGCTCGGAGTACTAGGTAAGCTTTTATGCTTTAGCATCTTGCATGTATGTAAGTGTTGACATGTTAGCATGCTTGCCATGAGGTTATTTGCTTAAATGATATAACGGCCTGAATGCCTGTGGGTGAAGGTTGGATTGCTTGAATTGGAACAATTCATCGAAAGACGAGTTTTAAGCCCACTTGAGAGTGGCAAAATCATGTTTTCTAAGCCCCCACTTGTGGGTGGAAAAATCCGCATTTTAGCCTACTTACGAGTAGCAAACCGCTTTAAAAAACAAACATGAGATGTTTTGTTCTGACTTAGGTATGAGATGTTTTGTTCCAACTTAGGCGATTTAGTCTATACTTGTATGCTGTGCGCATCACGTAGTAATGATAGATTAATAAACCATAATAAGAACACATGTGTTTTCAAAAACAAAATATCATGTTAGTAAAGGCCGATCTTTGATCGGGCGAGCGGGGGTGCTCATTGCATGACCTTCCCCTCTCGTACCCAAGTTCCCGAGCCGAGGCAACTTTGGTGATGACGGACATGTGGCCTTAGGCACGAGTCAAGGTTTCCTAAATTTCCCAAAACAAAAACCTTTAGGTGGCGACTCTGTATCTGGCAAAACAGTCAATGTTTGGCACTTCTTTATTAAAATCAGTTTTCCAAAACGATTTGCCAGATTTGGACTTTATGTGATTTATCAGTCTTGCATTGCACTTTGCGAGATTAGATTCAGAACCGTGACATTGAGTCCTAACTATAGTAGCCAATGAACAAAACGGATTTCGTGCCATTTCGCGCGCTGAACCGGGGACGTTCGGGCACGTCAACACCATCCAATACTTGTTTCTGGCTAGCTCAGATCCCACCATCCTAGTTGTACACTACTTGTATCATCTTCTTCAAAGAAGTAGAGGTTGTCTAAATCCTTTTCCAGCTCGACTAGGTCTTCTTGCAGTTCAACCAAGTCATTTAGACCCTGTTTTAGCCAATCGTTCTAATTCTGCCCTAACTAGTTCTCTCCAATAGCATTAATGCTGGGAAAGTTCTGCAAGACGACTACTGGCTTTCGCTGATTGACAGCCACATTGTATAAACTGGGATCGTACTCCTCTATGAGAAAGACCCCCTTTTCTATGACACGGGTATCAGATGATCCTGTCTTCAGTACATTCTTCTCTTTCTCCGTTTCTACTACCATGTGCTTGGATTGGGTTTGTGGTGTTAGATCCATCACGCACATGTCTGTGCCTTCTGGAATAACCACTTCCAGTTTTGGTAGATGGGATGAGGTAATGTGTGTGCTAAGGTTGAAGGTGGGCAGTAGTATGGATGTGGTTAATGTTTCTGGGCAGGGAAATTTGGTTATGTACAAGAAGTGGATTGGTTGTTATGTTTGGTTTAGCGGGTGGGGCGATGACTTTGTTGTCAATGAGATCCTAGATCTCATGACGTAAACGGTAGCATAGGTCCGTGGGATGGCCATCTTTTGGTGAAAGAGACAGTATTGGGTAGGTTCATGTTTGGGTGGAAATGGGTCTGGAAGTGGACAAGGATCAAGAGCCTTGAGATGCCCCTTTTCCATTAATAGTTTGAGGGCGCAGGCTGGGCTCATATGGAGGGGAGTAAAAACTCTTCAATTTCGGGGTGGACTAGTATTTTGTGAAGGTTGTGAGGTTGTGGAAGTAGTAAAGGGATCAACCATCTTGGCTATTAAAACAACAGTACTGACATCTGTAGGCTGCAGAATAATGCTATTGCTAGCATTGGTATTCTAGGAGAATGGCCTTCTGGCAGGTTCACTTGTTATGTAGATGATACCATTTTTTAATGCACTCTCAATCTGGACCCCTAACTCATGTAAGGAAGCAAAGGTAGATAATGGTGCCACTATCATCCTCTACGGCATATCTGGTTCAAGATTTTGGACCACCAGTCAGACTCGTTCTTTTTTAGTAGGCCTATTTGTCATTCGAGTTGCCTTGGCTCTCCACCGGGCGACAAAATCAATGAATGATTCTTTGGGGTTCTGGGTAGTAGCCTCCAGCTTGCTAATGGTTACCTCTATCTAGGTATTATATGAACACTGCTTGACAAATGCCTCGATAGCTCCTTCCAATTCCACTTTGTTGAGTCTTCCAACTTAGCGTACCAGATGGCCGCTACATCAAACAAGGTTCTCCCAAATAATGAGAGCTTCTGCACTCAAGACAAACCCATGGGCCTCAATACATCTGAAAACAACCAGACATGCACAATCAGATCCCCACTTCCATCGAATCTGTCAATATAGAGCATCTTAAATTTCTCCAGTAATCTGACCGAAGCCTCAGTGTACCCATCTTCGATATTCAGAATGGAGTTAAAGCCCTGGGATTTCTTCAATGCTTTCTCCAATCCAGTAATCTTGACCAAGGCTGAAACAATTTCATTGATATCAAAAGGAAAGATTCCTATAGGGATGTAGCTCGGCTTTTTCGCTCCCCCTTTCGGAAACTTAAAATAAGCCTTACAGTTCGGACTCCCACGGTTCTGAATCTAATCTCATAAGTGCAATGTGAAATTGATAAACACCAAAGGGTTAAAATCTGGCAAATCATTTTGGAAAATCGATTTTGAATCAAAAAATGCCAAAATTAGACCGCTTTACCAAATATAGAGTCGCCACCTAAATATTTTATTTTGGAGAAATTTAGGAAACCCATGACTCGTGCTAAAAGCCACATGTCTGTCATCACCAAAGTTGCCTCGGCTTTGGAACTTAGGTACGAGAGGGAAAGGTCATGAATTGAGCACCCCCACTCACCCGATCAAAGATCGGCCTCTACTAATCATGATATGATTTTTTTATAAACATTATGTGCTCTTATTCCGGTTATTATGCTATCATTACTATGTGATGCACACAAGTAAGTATAACCTAAAATTGCAAAAATTGGAACAACTCAATTTCATGTTTGTTTACGAAAAGGGTTTGAATTTGCGACCTCAAGTAGGCTTAAAGTTTGCGAATTTGCCACTTCACGAAGTGGGCTTAAAACTTATTTGCCACTAGACATAGTGAGCTTAAAATGCACATTCGTTGAATCGTTCCAATTCAAGCAACAAGCCTTCATCCATAGGTATTCAAACAGTTTAGCAAATAAGCATTTAGCCTCATGGAAAGCATGCTAGTCATGGTAACTTTCACACTCATGCAAGTATGCTAAAGCATTAAAAAAACTTGCCTAGTACTCCAAGCTAAGAAGATATGAGTTAGAAAAACATGCATGATTCCTAACTATGTTAAATGTCCAATGCAACACATGCGAAGAATGCAATTAATAGGCTCGGTTATTGAGCATGGCATATGATTCAATTAAATAACATGCGGTTAACACGTATTCAAAGAAGTATTTAAATAACAATACAGTTTGAAAGATGCGCCGAGTCTCGGTGCATGCAATACAAGATGAATGGATGCAAGCATAAGGTTTTTGAAACATGTCCCTAATCTAACCATCAAAAGCGGATAAATAAAAGCGAGAAAGATGTGGGGTTGGAAGACATACACATTATTACATTACGCTCTCACGAAGGAGAGTCTGAATGAATAAAAACTAACTAGCTAGCTAAACTACTTAACTAATTATTACAAAACCGAATGAAATAAATTAACTAACTATCTAAGCTAATTAATTAAGAATTTAACTAGGCTAAACTAATTAAATATTACAACACAAACTAATTTAAGTAATCAATCTAAACTAATTAAATAAGTACAAAACAAACTAATTGGCTACAACTAATTAATTACAAATAAATTATTTAAATGTTAATTAAACTAATTAACTAATCCCGAGAAGTGAAGGAGGCACATGCATGCTCGGTTTTCACCCGAAGAATGTCCATTGTTTGCCCTCGGAAGCCTCTGTGGCACAACCCTTGCACTGATTTCCTCTTTCAGATCAACTCTGTCATGCCTCACAAGCATACTGCTCAAAATTCATTGGTGACCGGTAGGCCAGAAGTGGTGGTCGGCCGGCCACCACTGAGGGGTTGTCGTCCAACATTGATGGCCTGCCGGCTAGTAGTAGTGGCCGGCCGGCTACTGATGACACACCTTTCCTTGCTGCAACAGAGAGCAAACAGGGCAAAGAGAGGGTATTCTCACAGGTTGTTTGTACTTTGTATCCCTCCTTATCATCAAAACAATCTCAAAGGAGTGATACACTTGGTTCCAAAACCACCAATCAAGCAATTTCATTGCATGATCATTAAAGAACCAGGATGTACAAGTTAATGAATGCACAAATAAGACTCAACAACCATCACCCTATCATGCATGATCAAGGGCAATGGAGACCTTGGAAATTTGGCATATTTCATCACTTTGAGTATGAAATGCCCCAATTCTCCTTGTGTTCAATTAACGTCCGATTGAACACATGCAACACGAACAAATGCTTACCTTGCACAATTTTACTTGCCGCTTTTATTTACTCGTTGTAATTACCAACCATTACTTAGTAAATTAAGTCCATTGGTGAGAGTTTTCTAAAGTGAAAAAAGTGTTAACCAAGGGGCGGTTTAGGGCATGAGAGAAGTTTCATGCCGTTGGTAATGAACCCTCAAAAGAGGATTAAACCATTAAGCATGGACCTCAATCTCAAGCTTAAAGAATCCCAAGTTTGAAACAACCTTCAAAGCAAATAAAAGGTGAAGAAATGAGGGAAGCTGCAGAGCTTTAGGTGTTGATATGAAGTGCAAAATAACACCAAAACATGCAATCATCTCAAACAAGAGATGCCTAATGGCCTAAAACATCATTCTTGTGAGGACTATTACACTACAACCAATCAAAACAAGACTTAACTAACCCAAACAGCCCAAAACAGAGCTAAAGCAGTCTAAAAATAAGGCAAAAACATGCTGGAATGTAGCTACAAAAAGCTAGAAAATCATGCTAACACATGGAGTTAACTAGGCTAGCAAACAAGACAGAAGGAGGGGAGGCTAACCCCTCCAATTTTGGACTTCAAAACATGTTTTTTTCCACTGAAAATACTCTAAAATTCAGTTGATAAAGGCCCAAAAAAGGTTGGTTTGAAAGTGGGAAACAAAGGTGCAAAAGCCTTAGAAGCAAGGAATAAAGAAGGGTGAGACACCCCCCTAACCTTAAATGGATTAAAACACCAATTTCAGCCCATTAAAACAGAGATTTTTACAGCTCAAAAATGACCCAAAAACAGTGGGAAAAGATAGAGAAACAAGTATGCTAAAACAAGTTAAAGGACAAGTATTATACATCTTGAACCCAAGCACAACTTTAGGCACAAATACAAGTCAAAACCACCTTCAAGAGCTCTAACAAGACCTTAAGGGACCTTAGCTCAAAGGCGATCAATTTTGGTTAAGGATGTGTATGCAAAAGAGTGATATAACTAGGCAAGTGTGCACAAAATTGCAAGAGAGAGAGAGAGAGAGAGAGAGAGAGAGAGAGAGAGAAATCTAGAGAGAGATATTTTGGTCCCAAATTTTCTAACCTCTCAAAAATGGGGGAAGACACCCCATATATAGAAAAACATGCATTTGGCTAAGTTAAATAAGTCCGTACACGTGTATGGTAATAAAGCTCATTGTGCCAACAGTTGGAACAGCTGTCAAAAAAATATGTGCAAAAAGGCATCAGTGGTGGCAGGCTACATCACTGGCGGACAAGGCATAGTGCTGGCCGGAAAGGCACAAAAGGACACCGACAAGGCACCAGAGGTGGCCTGCTGGTCCCAGGGTGTTGAGGTTTGAAGAACTGGAGTTTTGGGTGTGAAAAACTAAGGTTTTGGTCCAAAACAAGGCACAAAACGGACACAGTTTTAGGGCTCAAAGGCAGGGCACTCCGCCGGGGACTTCAAGAACTCAAAACAAACACATGCAATCACAATCATCACGTGCACAAACGATGACATCCAAGCCTTGGGGACGGTCAAAAATGGGGTGTCTACAATTTCCCCTCTTTGACAGAACTCGGAAGTCATGAAATGACGTGAGTGTCAAAGCCCAGAGATGAACCATTTTTGACAAGGCCAAAGACTTAGACAAACAAACAAGTCAAAAACAAATGGTTGCCCCCGCAGGTTGCCTATGTATCACTTTGCAAGGAATCAAACCAGCGTAGTTCTGAGGCAAGATACAAGCGATATGCACGCTGCAGGAGCAAAACTTATGATCATGCAATGAGGCTGCACAATGAAACATTTGAATACAAATGTTATGCAATGAAAATACCACATTCAAACAAACTGAAACAAGGGGCAACAATCTCAAGCATGAAAAGAAGTAAGTAAATAAGCATGCCACGCGTGGGAATCGCGAACCAAACTACATTTCATGCAGAAAGGATGTAAGAAAATTATACAAGCTTAACTACGAGATGCGTAGGAAAGGTGAAGAGCGACACAACCATCGGGCACACCCGAGGTCTCAACCAAGATTCTAACGGGTTGCACGCGTGAGGAGGAAAGGGGTGGTGTGAACACTGGGACACACCCGAATGTTTTTAACCAAGACGGGTGGTGTGAACACCGGGACGTACTTGAACGTTTTTAACTAAAGCATTCCTAACGCGTCTCACACGAGAGGAAAAAGAGGTGGTGTGAACATAGAGATGCACCTGAATATTTTTAACCGAGGGGGGTGGTGTGAACACCGG
Organism: Camellia sinensis; assembly: GCF_004153795.1. Taxonomy (NCBI): domain Eukaryota; kingdom Viridiplantae; phylum Streptophyta; class Magnoliopsida; order Ericales; family Theaceae; genus Camellia; species Camellia sinensis. The sequence goes on from NW_021027923.1 coordinate 227,810, forward strand.
GATGCACCTGAATGTTTTTAACCGAAGCAATCCTAACGCGTCTCACGCGAGAGGAGGGGTGGTGTGAACACTGGGACACACCCGAATGTTTTTAACAAAAGCAATCCTAACGCGTCTCACGCGAGAGGAGGGGTGGTGTGAACACTGGGACACACCCGAATGTTTTTAACAAAAGCAATCCTAACGCGTCTCACGCGAGAGGAGGGGTGGTGTGAACACTGGGACACACCCGAATGTTATATATATATATATATATATGGGACCTGAACGGAAGCACTAAATATCAAAATTTGACAATGGAAACAAACTCCATCGAGATACTACTATCATGCCAGGATCACAAACTTTTAACAGACAAAGAAAATCTAAAACATACACCTGAACATAGGTTATATACATACATATATACAGACCCAGCCCTATCATTGGGCATATACAAAAACATGAAATCTATATACATCAATCTTAGATAGACATTCAAAAAGCAAGCCAACATCTTATCAGTTTAACAAAATCAATGGCTGTGTATAGTGCCTGGACACACGAAAGGTGACAAAAGAAAGCAGCGTCATGGCTAGGACTGACCACCTGATTGGTGACCTACAGAAACAGACATAACAGAGAGTGAGCCGGGCTCAGTGAATAGTAATACATAAATAAAACGATGCTTAACTTGAAACATAACACATAGCAATGCATATAAAGATGTAAAGTTCACATAGTTAGTCTGATTCTGTGCTAGGTACATAACGGCTTTAGGTTCAATCTTGGAACATAAACATGGTGGCTATAAGCCCTTGAAACATGGTGGCACAAGGCCCTTGAAGCATGTGGCATTAAAGCCCTTGAAGCATATGGCATGAAAGCCCTTGAAACATATGGCATGAAAGCCCTTGAAACATATGGCATAAAAGCCCTTGAACATAGTTTGGCATTAAGCCCTTGAAACATGCATGTATGAACCCAAGAGGTGCCTCACACGGATTCTAGAGGTGACTCACATTGTAGCACTTAGTTCCGTGTAGCACTTTGTTTCATATTAGAACAACTTATATAGATGGCCATAAGCCTCATAACTTTCATGGAATGGCTTTCAGCCTCATAATTTTCACATATGTATGGACTCAAGAGGTGGCTCATACAGATTCTAGAGGTAACTTGCACTGCAGCACTTAGTTCCGTATAGCACTTTGCTCCATCCAGAAATTAATAGGTTTTCCAGACCAAACCATACATATCATGTCATATATCATAAACGGAATCAAATCATACATATTTTTTTTATACTTAAATCATAAGCAGAAATCAAAAGTCATGTTCGTAACATACTTGAATTTGTAACATACATGAACTTGTACCATGTGTAAACTTATAACATACTTGAACTTGTACCATACTTAAACTTAGAACATACGTAAACTTGTAACATTCCTATACTTGTAACATGCTTAAGTCTGTAACATACTTAAACTTGTAACGTACATAAACTTGTAACTTAATTACTTAAACCACGGTATTAATACCCCCGGGTAAGGGCCTTGTGTTACGGATGTCATGAATACTTTACATTTATGGTCAACTGTTCATTAAGTCAAAACGTAGCATATCAGAACATAGAGCATGCTTAGCAAGGACAGAACAGTTTACATTCTAACGTGGGTTACATAATGATGTTAAACCTTTGTTTTCATATCATAGATTCTAAACGACCTCGAGTCCATACATAACACAACAAAATAATCTTGGACTCATACAGGTATCAGTATTCATGGATGAACATAAGCTCCATTTATTCTTAAGAAGTACATAATACACTGATAAATAACAGAGGTTTAATACTTGTTATTAACAGAACAAAAGAGTTCCAAAGTCATACCGACGTACGCAAATCTTTCCATATTCATAGAAATTCATATTGATTTCCACTTGTCATAAACGTTGATAACACTTACAAAGAACAGAGTGTTAGTGACAATAATTATCAATGATAAATAAGATGTACATTTCTGTACTACTACTCACAGTGTTCAGGTGTTTGATCCGCCCCTGTAGCTGACCCTACACAATTCACGTAATTCAAACATAATTCATCATAGTACAACACCATTCAATTCACTATGAGTCAACACAACATAATCCAACAAAGTCAATATCACTTAGTTCATCAACACCATTTGTATTTTAACATAATTCAAAATAAATCCTTGAATTCCATTTCAACATTCCAAAACCGAGTTCATATCATCCATATCATTAATAGATTATTTCTCCAATTTTCCCTTCACATTACAGTATGAATTACAATGTTCATAACATAGTTCATTCGCAAATTTTAAACATAATTTGCAAACATTTTCAAATTCCAATTAAACTTAAACACATATAATTCAATACCTCAATTTCATTACTCTACTTTCAAATTGGGCCAATTCATTGGTTATCATCATTAATCAACCTAGGGTTTCAAGAAAATATTGAAATTTCAAGAGAAATTCAAACTTATTAACCCATTACTTTTTATTCCAATTTTCCCAATAATTATACATCTAGGATTCACCATCCATCATTTTAACCCACCAATTTAACTTCCAACATCTCCAACTCTAAACCCTCAATTCTCAAGTTGGACATAATATGCTCAAAACTATAGATTTTGTTTGTATATACACAAAATTCCATAATTCCATCCATGAATGCAAATATTGAAAGGGAATAAGGACCCCTACCTCAAGAATCAAGCAAAGGAGCAAAGATTGTGAAGAATCCTCCAAAAAATTCGAATTGCAATCGGTTGGAAATGTTGGCCCTTTCTTGTTCTCCATCCTTGATGCAAGATCCATGGTGGATTTGTTGATAAAAGTGGAGGAAATCAAGGTTTTGGGAGCTAGGGTTTTGGACATGGAAGAGGGGAGAAGAAAAGAGGAAAAGAAAATGTAAGAAATGGGCCAAAAATCTCGTTTTTGAGCTACTGTCCCGCACAGCCCGCACGTGCGGCGCTATTCCCCACACGTGCGGCTCTGCTTCCAGCACAGGTGTAAAAACTTCAAACAGGTATAACTCTCTGATCGTGACTCCATTCTAGATCGTTCTTGTGTCCAAATTGAAGCTCCGGAAATAAGCTTTCCAATGGTTCTAACCTCACATTCAAATTCAAAGTGTAGAAAAAGAAAAGGGCAAATGAGTGACGGCTGATCGTAGAATAACTATCCGGATTATACTCTTTGGTCCAATCTTACTTTACCATCATACCACCACCTCAATCCATACCCCAAAATAAGATAAAAACATTCTAAATTCGAATAGATATAGTTGAATTAAAACACATTAACCCCTAATTAAATAAGGATGACTTTTGGGGTCATTACATTCTCCCCACCTTAAGAAGTTTGGTCCTTGAAACTTGATTCACCTTGCCACAAGTCTAACTTCGTCCTGGACGTATAACATTTCTCAATCATTTGGCCATTCACAATCCTATACAGTCAATTCCGCTGGAATTTGCTCCCAAAGTCACAAGTAATTCATCTCTACTAACTACTTGGTAACCCAATTGATAATAATACTTACTAACATCAAAGCATCGTCTCATTATTCATAATCTTGTACATTTTAATTTATTACTCCACAAATCATATCTTCCACATAGTATAACATCTTAAGGATATTCAGAAATGAATTCATTTCAAGTATTCATTTGCATGCAACTCATAAACTATCAAACATAATTCAAGCTTCTTAAGTTCACAAATAACCCCCATTACCATAATTCCTCCAAGATTAAGGAAACATTCACGACATAATCATGTGTCAAAGATATATACTTCGTACAACAACTAGATTCACAGTAGCAATTAAGTTCTAAATCAACGACTTCGTGGCTCTTTGTTCATTACCTGAATTAGACTTATCAGTTCAAATCAAATCTCTAACATACTCCAAATACCAACTTAAATCTCATATTAAGGAATTACATGTTCATAAAATCAAATACAGATCAAGCCTTAATGATCATACTTCCCAAATTGCTGTAAGGTAATAAGCATTTAAAATCCATACTGGTTTAGAAGATCTCAAAATCAACATCATGACATTAAGCACACAATACATTTACCATAAAGGTATTATATTCTTGTTCCATATTTAGTAAAATGTTCCTATCATGGACAAAAACATTTTCCAAACATACGTAATACATAAAGTTCTTTAAACCCTCCATAATTATATACAATACGTTGTTCAAAGATATTACTTAGAAACTTATCAGACCTTGCAAAGATATCAGATGATGGAATAATTCCCAATAGCAATAAACTTATTTAAACTTTGACAGAACAATCTCCGATCCAACTTATAACAGATAAGACAGAATAACTTGAAGCTCAACATAGAGCCTTCAGCAAAATATCTCTTTCAGGAAACTTGTCATACCTTGAACATTCGGAGTTCCGTAGCGTATCTAGTCATTTTGGGAAAATTATTCAGAAAGCTTATCATATCATAAACATGTCGGAAGTTCATAGCATTTTTATCATTTTCGAAAGTACTTATCATATAAAACACTTCATAGCCCAAAATATGGATTTCCTTAAACATTGTATAGCATAGTCGTTGTTAAAATCATTTGACAAAAGTACCGAATGTAAATGATGGTATGACATCTCTAAATAACACGGATCACATAAGTTTTTTTTTTTTTTTCTAATAAACACTCTTTTCCGTATCATAATAAAGGAACAAGCCTTAAATTAAGTCTCGTACAAATATTTCATCCTTAATCAATAATGGTGGGTTTATGATAACAATACGTTAGGTTCAGAATAAAAACACATCAGAGCAAAATTATGTCCTTCAGTCAAATGGCAGTCCACAAAAAAAAAACACAATTTCCCTATATCATTAAACTTCCATAAAATTCTACCGAACATTATGTGATCACAAATCATGATACTTGTATTTCTTAACATTCCAGGTAGCAATTTCAACATTCTAACTCTTGATCACCAATTCCATGCTCGTTATCAATCATTAAATATTTTAATCATAATAATTTCATGAATTGTCAGCTACCATAATTCTAATGTTGCTCATCATTTCATGTTTCCAGAACTCAATATGTTTGTACTTCCCATTAGCGAAGTCAAAACACTACAATTTCATAAACCTTAGCCTTTTGTTTCCTTATACATATCACATAGAGAAATATTGAATACAGATTACAATTTACACATAACAAAACAGATTACAAATGGTAGAGTGAGATTTCAGATTTCAAAGTTCAAAGTTCAAAGTTTAGCTTACAGGTTTCCATAAACAAATTACACTCACTAAGAGAGGTCATTATATGCATAACTTCTCCTTACAGCCAATCATACTCGATACAATTTCAATTCGTACGCAAACACATTTTATCACACTACCCAAATGCAGTACTTTCTCAAAATCACAGATCTAAACATGATCATGGTGAGGAAAACATAACTCTAGCTTAAAGTTAGAGTATCACACATAGCATTTCCTTTGTTCTTAGAAATATCCCATGCTTAGAGTTTAATCAATTCACCAATTCACGTAAAGAAATACTAAAAAGCCTCATTATATCGTCGCCATTACTCACAAATGACTAACAACCGACAATATACATTTTATTTAATCTTTACATAAGAATCGTCTTACCAACCAGTGAGGGTTCGTACCCTCACCACGCTTCCTCTGCGCGACTTTATTGATTTAATCCCATCTACAGGTCTTACCAAGTTCTGCATAGCAATCAATCACAATATATACAAGAAATGTATAACAGACATGAATAATAACTATTGCGGTTAGCGTCATTACATATATCATTATCGTTGCTATCAATTCCTTTCATATGCACTAAGGATGTTATGCATGATGCCTAAGTCTTTTCTAGACATCCTAAAGCTCAATGGAGTCGTGTGTGAGATAGCAACTCGTGCTCTGATACCACTTGTCACGCCCCAAACCCGCCCCTAGAAGTTTGGGCATGACCACTTCAGAAATGGACACTTAACCTGTTTTATATATATATATATATATATGGGACCTGAACGGAAGCACTAAATATCAAAATTTGGCAATGGAAACAAACTCCATCGAGCTACTACTATCATGCCAGGATCACAAACTTTTAACAGACAAATAAAATCTAAAACATACACCTGAACATCGGTTATATACATACATATATACAGACCCAGCCCTATCTTTGGACATATACAAAAACATGAAAGCTATATACATCAATCTTAGATAGACATTCAAAAACCAAGCCAACATCTTAACAGTTTAACAAAATCAATGGCTGTGTATAGTGCTTGGACACACGAAAGGTGACAAAAGAAAGCGGCATCATGGCTAGGACTGACCACCTGATTGGTGACCTACAGAAACAGACATAACAGAGAGTGAGCCGGGCTCAGTGAATAGTAATACATAAATAAAACGATGCTTAACTTGAAACATAACATATAGCAATGCATATAAAGATGCAGAGTTCACATAGTTAGTCTGATTCTGTGCTAAGTACATAACGGCCTTAGACCCAATCTTGCAACATAAACTTGATGGCTATAAGCCCTTGAAATGTGGTGGCACGAGGCCCTTGAAACATTGGCATAAAGCCCTTGAAACTTGTTTGACCTTGTAGTATATTCAAACTTATAACATATACTTGAAACATACCTGAGCATACTTGAACATCATTCATTAATTCATGCGGAACATATTATAACTAGAGCGTTTCTTGTTGTATCATATCATTATCATACGCTTAACAATAAGAGACTAATTCACATTCTAATGAGAGTCACATAATAATGCTAAACTGGTTGAGAGTTAAAGCCAACCAACGGAGACGTTGCGGGGGCCAAGTCCTTGTCCTCCAACTTCATCTGTTTGAATGCGTCGTAATACATGATCTCGACCGACCATGTCCATGGTTACAACTCACACTGCAGCACTTAGTTCCGTATAGCACTTTGCTCCATACCAGAAATTAATAAGTTTTCCAGACCAAACCGTACATATCATGTCATATCATAAACGGAATCAAATCATACATATTTTTTTTTTATACTAAAATCATAAGCAGAAATCAAAAGTCATATTCGTAACATACTTGAATTTGTAACATACATGAACTTGTACCATGCGTAAACTTATAACATACTTGAACTTGTACCATACTTAAACTTAGAACATACGTAAACTTGTAACATACCTATACTTGTAACATGCTTAAGTCTGTAACATACTTAAACTTGTAACGTACATAAACTTGTAACTTAATTACTTAAACCACGGTATTATTACCCCCGGGTAAGGGCCTTGTGTTACGGATGTCATGAATACTTTACATTTATGGTCAACTGTTCATTAAGTCAAAACGTAACATATCAGAACATAGAGCATGCTTAGCAAGGATAGAACAGTTTACATTCTAACGTGGGTTACTTAATGATATTAAACCTTTGTTTTCATATCATAGATTGTAAACGACCTTAAGTCCATACATAACACAACAAAATAATCTTGGACTCATACAGGTATCATTATTCAGGGATGAACATAAGCTCCATTTATTCTTAAGAAGTACATAATACACTGATAAATAACAGAGGTTTAATACTTGTTATTGACAGAACAAAAGAGTTCCAAAGTCATACCGACGTACGCAAATCTTTCCATATTCATAGAAATTAATATTGATTTCCACTTGTCATAAACGTTGATAACACTTACAAAGAACAGAGTGTTAGTGACAATAATTATCAACGATAAATAAGATGTACATTTCTGTACTACTACTCACAGTGTTCAGGTGCTTGATCCGCCCCTGTAGCTGACCCTACACAATTCACGTAATTCAAACATAATTCATCATAGTACAACACCATTCAATTCACTATGAGTCAACACAACATAATCCAACAAAGTCAATATCACTTAGTTCATCAACACCATTTGTAATTTAACATAATTCAAAATAAATCCTTGAATTCCATTTCACCATTCCAAAACCGAGTTCATATCATCCATAGCATTAATGGATTATTTCCCCAATTTTCCCTTCACATTACAGTATGAATTACAATGTTCATAACATAGTTCATTCGCAAATTTTAAACATAATTTTCAAACATTTCCAACTTCCAATTAAACTTAAACACATATAATTCAATACCTCAATTTCATTACTCTACTTTCAATTTGGGCCAAATCATTGGTTATCATCATTAATCAACCTAGGGTTTCAAGAAAATATTGAAATTTCAAGAGAAATTCAAACTTATTAACCCATTACTTTTTATTCCAATTTTCCCAATAATTATACATCTAGGATTCACCATCCATCATTTTAACCCACCAATTTAACTTCCAACATCTCCAACTCTAAACCCTCAATTCTCAAGTTGGACATAATATGCTCAAAACTATAGATTTTGTTTGTATATACACAAAATTCCATAATTCCATCCATGAATGCAAATATTGAAAGGGAATAAGGACCCCTACCTCAAGAATCAAGCAAAGGAGCAAAGATTGAGAAGAATCCTCCAAAAAATTCAAATTTCAATCGGTTGGAAATGTTGACCATTTCTTGTTCTCCATCCTTGATGCAAGATCCATGGTGGATTTGTTGATAAAAGTGGAGGTAATCAAGGTTTTGGGAGCTAGGGTTTCGGACATGGAAGAGGGGAGAAGAAGAGAGGAAAAGAAAATGTAAGAAATCGGCCAAAAATCTTGTTTTTGAGCTGCTGTCCCGCACAGCCCGCACGTGCGGCGCTATTCCCCGCACGTGCGGCTCTGCTTCCAGTACAGATGTAAAAACTTCAAACGGGTATAAATCTCTGATCGGGACTCCGTTCTAGGTCGTTCTTGTGTCCAAATTGAAGCCCCGGAAATAAGCTTTCCAATGGTTCTAACCTCACGTTCAAATTCAAAGTGTAGAAAAAGAAAAGGGCAAATGAGTGACGGCTGATCGTAGAATAACTATCCGGATTATACTCTTTGGTCCAATCTTACTTTACCATCATACCACCACCTCAATCCATACCCCAAAATAAGATAAAAAAATTCTCAATTCCAATAGATATAGTTGAATTAAAACACATTAACCCCTAATTAAATAAGGATGACTTTTGGGGTCATTACAGTTTTTAATCGAAGCAATCCTAACGAAAGGAGTGGTGTGAAAACTGGGGCGCACCAAATATTTTTAACCGAGGGGGTGGTGTGAACGCCGGGACGCACCCGAATGTTTTTAACTGAAGCAATCCTAGCGAGTCTCACGTAAGAGAAGGAAGAGGTAAAAGGGATGCGATTCGAAGGGCACAAATGATTCAACCTGGAACTCCTCTGAATAAACCGTATATACAATATCATGCATGTGTAGGAAAGAGACTTAACAAATGCGATACAATACGAATGCATGTTCCATGCAAGACAAACAACCGAGATACAATGGCATGTTCCACACAAGAAACAAAAATGAAAGCATATTCCATGCATGATACCAGAGCAGAAGCATATTCTATGCACAACTCAAAAGCGAAAGCATATTCTATGCGACGAGAGAAAAAGCATTTTTTATGCAATAATGAGATGCACATTTCATGCAACAATATATGTAAAGTACACGTTCTATGCAACAACAAAGAAATGCATATTCTATGCAATGAAAAGAGTGTAATTTGACAAAACCAATTATGTAGCAACTTTCGATTTACCTCTCGGAAGCATTGTAATATGTTAAAAAAAGGATACACCTCACTCATGTTGACAAGTGACGAACATCACGCACCAAAGACGCAACTTTAAGCTTCCGTAGAGACATATTGAACTAAAAAGTGGGTTGCCTCTATATTTCTTGGAGACTAAAGATAGAAAGCAGCATCAGGACCACATGGGAGGCCACAGGACACTTGCCGGCCACAATAGGAGACCGCCGACCACCTGTCGTCCACTAATGATCATTGCTGGCCACCCGTGGCAGATTTGGGGCTAATCTGTCATTTTGCCTCGGGTCTTTAAGTATACACCTACACACTTTATTTCCTCACTTCTCTAGGGCCAAAATCTTCCTCCCTCTCTCTCTAGGCACTCATTCTCTCTAGATCCACACTTTCTGCACGTTTTCCAACGCCCACGCGAAGTTTATTCGCTAAACCCTCTTTGTTTACTCCATTTTAAACCGATAGAAATTTGATTTCGGTGCTTTTTCTTGGAGTTTCACCTTTTAAGGCTTATTCCCCTCGAGTTTCTCCTAGGTTTCGCACCTTTTCCCGAGCTTCAACTTTTTCCTCCACTTTCTCTCTCTTAGGGTTGACTTTTTCTAAGTTTGCCCCTTTTCCTCCATTTTCGACCACATTCTCATTTTCTTTCCAGATGGCAGACGACATACGTCATGACAGAGCTCCCCCGGAAGTCCCACCCCAGTTATCTCCAGAGATGGAGGCGGAGCTTGAGCCAGAGCTATTACCACTCGGGATTTGACCCTTTGATTCGACGACATACCACCCTCAGACACATGTACTAGCACCCGAGGGTATCAGGCACTTCAGAGAGTTCCCGTAATGCGCACAAGAGGATCTCTTGCGGATCTCTTGCTACGGGAGCCAGGCTCCCACTTGTCGTATGGCGCCACAGAGGTATACACTGTATTCTCATGTTTTCTTCATTGAACAATGCATTTCTTACTTTAACTATGTTCCTCACTTCAATTGTAATGCTTACACTGCATTTCTTGCCTTAATCACACTCTTGCACTATATTTCTTACACTGTATTTTCATCTGCTTGTTCTTATATCGTTATATATCTCTATTCTGATCACAGGAGGACTCTCATGCTATATTGTTTCTTTTTGCTTTATTTATTTATTTTTTTTTTTTGCAAGATAGTCTTTCACCATTGCTTCATATGAGTCTATTACCCCCCAAGCACTTGGGACCCAAGTTAGAAGGATCTTTAGATCTGTAGATCTAGTCAGGGGACAGCCAGTATTTGTGTCACTCCCGCCGGTTACTAGACAGAGGAGGATCTGATAGAATTTGCCAATACAGTAATCACTATTTAACTCACCTATGCTTGGTCAGGCCCAATCATCTACTTCTACTCCAGACAGAGAGTATTCGCCAGGTCTGGTAGTTCAAAGTCCTCCAATCAACATAGAAGATATGCTTCGTCAACTCCAACAAACTATTGAGGCTATGCAGCTAGATGCTGCCTGCCAAGCGGAAGTCACTGCCTGCCAAGTGGAAATTGCAGCCCAGCAAGCTGAGTTGATCACTAGGCTGCAGCAACAACAGCCGCAACAGGCAGCAACCTCAGCATCCCATGCACCCCCAATAGGAATTCCAGTACCCGGGGTCATGATTAATGTCTAGAAAAATACGGGCATTCATGCGGATCCCATTTCACCTCAGACCTCCAAAGCAACGGTCTACCCGATAGAGGCACCGTTTGAATTCGAGGTCGACCCTGCTGCACTGGAAGTGAGCAAGCTGGAAAAGCTCTTTAAGTAGGCGCAAGACGTGAATTCAATCCCTGATATAGAGGATGGCTATACTGATTCGATAGTGACTTTGCCGGATAGATTCAGGATGCCGCACAAAGACCGCTTTGATTGCTCGGGTGATCCCATGGTCCACTTGAGGTTATTCTCAGACATTCAGCGGCCGATGGGCCTATATAGACTACAGAAGTTATCTCTCCTCGGCCAGACCCTGTCGGGTATAGCGGCCACCTGGTATGCTAAACTTGAAGACTCTGTGAAGAGAAACTAGGAGGAAATGGTCAAGACCTTCATACTACAGTACTCCTATAACACTCAGATCGAGGTCACAACTCGTGATCTCGAAGCAAATTGCCCGGAGCTGAAAGAGGGCTTCTCCGATTTTGTTACTTAGTGGAAGGCCAAGGTCTCTATGATGACCGTCTGACCAGCTGAAAAGGACTAGATCAGAATGGTGGTCCGTAATCTGCAACCAAGACTACTACAGAAGATGATAGTCTTACCTCTGTCTACTTTTGCTGACCTCCATGAAATAGTGGTACAGATAGAGGATACAATGAAGCAAGGTCTAATAGACCATGAGAAAGAGCAGCCCAAGAGGGCTTTCAGGCGCAATTCCAATATGACTATGAGTGGTAGTGCAGCTGCAAGGCTTCCGATGTGGGTATGGTCACCGCCACACCAAAAACTGCCAACCCCTCGGTACATCTGATACAACCTCACAAACCTTGAAGCACCAATCCCGAGGCCAAATGGTTTCATCCCACTATACATGTCTCTATTTGTAGCCCTGAGAGCCCTAATAAAAAAAGGGCATCTGAAGCCGTTAGAACAACGCCCATTGCCCGATCCTCTCCCTCTTAAACACAACCTAGCCAAATATTGCGCTTTTCACCAGCAGCATGGTCATGATACTGACTAATGCTTTAGAGTTCGTCGTGAGATTTAGGATCTCATTGACAACAAAGTGATAGCGCCTCCCGAAAAGCCCAATGTCACTACAAATCCTCTCCCACCACATAACCAAGCCTCTCCTTCCCGACAAATAAACCTCATCCATGCACTGGCCGTCTTTTACGACCCCAGTATATACATCACCCCTGTCTACCTACCTAAGCCGGCGCTATTCATCCCAGAAAGCACAAATTTGTGCATGATAAACACGTCTACATCCCAACCCGAACCTGTGGTGGTGACCGTGGTAGATGAAGGCAGGGTGGTCTTGGTGGAAATGGGAATATCAGTTCAGTGCCTGAGGGCTCCGTGGATTTATCTGAGGAGGAATACAACCCATGCCGATATATTGTGCCGACTAATCAAGCCAAACCAAAGGTGGAATTGCCAATAGGAATAGAGGCCAGTGTAGTCTGGGAGGATAGACCAAGCCAGGGATTGGATGACTTAGCCGACCTCGAGGTGGACATCAACAATCTGCAGTTCTTCGAAGAGCAAGATTCAGGGGATGTGCAAATTAACTGGTTTGATCTGAATGGGGCAGCAGACAACTCTGGGGGGCTCAGTGATAAACTTGATGTAGATAAAGGACTTCAACCAAAGTCGGAACAACCAGAAGCAGAAATTGCTACAAGGGTCAGAACGACCGATAACAAGGGAAAGTTGCCGGAGAGCGCCGATACTAAGAATTTCGCTCAAGAAATGGGCGTCATTAGTACTGCTGAAATAGAGCAAGAAGCCGCACTAAAGCAATTTGAACAGGAAAGGGATAGGAATGGTTAGGAAGCTGGAAAAGGCTAACACCCTGCGGGGGATGACTGTGATATGGGAGTACTTACCACGAAACCAGAAAATTGCCTGTCGGTTGCCGAGGGAGTATTGTGTGAAGGCGATGATCTGCATCTTGCCCACACTGACGAAGACTGGGGCTGAGACCTGCCAGACGACACTTGGTATTTTGAGGAAGTGGATCATATGACTAGAAGCGGGCAGTACTTCATGCCCCCACACTTAGACCAACCAGAAGCATTCGAAAAGGATAAGGAAACTGAAAAATAGAAGGGTAAGTTGTTAGAAGTAGAAGCTGTACTGAAGCAGCTAAAGAAAATCCAAGCAGACATATCCATCTGGAGGTTGCTTATGGCTTTGCGAGTACACATGCAAGCCGTCCTATCAGCAACGGTTAAGGCTAAGCTTTCTATCGACACAACTCCCGAACAACTAGTGGGACTTGTCTTCCCAGGAGGTGCTTCACCTACTTTGATCTTCTCAGATAAGAATTACCGCCCGAGGGCTCTGTACATAACAAACTGTTGTACATTTCAGTTGAGTGTAGAGAAAAGTGGGTGCCAGTTGTTTTGGTTGACACTAGGTCTGCAATCAATGTTTGTCCATCTCGAACGACCAATGCTATTGGCTTGAAGCCAGCAAACTTTGTGACAACGGCCCAAGTGATCCGGGTGTACGACAACACAAGCAGAGAGGTGATGGGGACAGTTCAGATCGGAACAAAAGTTGGCCCGGCCCAACAGGATATTGAGTTTCACGTCCTGGATGTTCCGGCTACCTTCAACTTGCTACTCAGGCGACCCTGGCTGCACCAAATAAAAGCTGTTTCTTCCACCTTGCATCAAATACTGAAGTACCCTCTTGGAAAAGGGGTAGCCATTATTTTCAGGAATTCTTCTATACATCCTCCGTCTAAGGTCACTGCACCAGTACTGGAGATTGTACACAGTGATGAGGATGTTTTTCTGTTTGGGTTTACCATGGCTAAGGCCTGGGTGGTGCAAAATACCTTGGCTATTGATGAGGGGTTGTACGTCAGTGCTCAATCAGTCTACCTCATAAATAAGCTACAACATATACCCGCGATGGGATTAGGAAAGAGTAGCCGAAAAGGTGTTACCGCATTGGCCGAAGTGCCATATAACCCTTATACCTTTGGTCTCGGTTACACGCCTACCAAAGAGGACCAGGTAAGAAATGGGAAAGAAATGACAAGAAGAGCCAAAGCTAAACAAACCGGGAAGCACTTTGAGCTTGTGCATAGACCAATTTAGGGAACTCTGAACGGCTGCTTTGTCCGGGAGCGGGGAAGACTTCCCATTTTGCGGCTTTCCTGAGCCATGGTTGAACTCTGAGAAGTGGCGTCTACTCGGCTTTGAGATTTTCTTCAACCGACAACTGCAAGAGGATGAAGCCTCAGAGGAACAGACTGAGTTAACGGCTGAGGCTGAACAGAGTACATAGGGTGAGTCCAACAGCATTGAACTTGAGGTAGGAGAAGCGCTGGTGTGTCTCCTTTTAGATCCTCAGATCAAACCAAAGAGCTTGGGCAATGACTTCACCGTTTCCATGATCAGAGACCAATCAGGTGTGGACCTTTCTAGTGGTATTCTAGATGCATCTAACGCACCGTCCCTCATGTGGCAACTAGAGGAGGGCTTTTTGTCCAGCAGTTCTGAATCAAGTAGTGAGTCAGAATCTGATTCCGAAGAGTCTGTGGAGTCAAAATCATATTCCAGTTCTTCTGAGTTGGAGTTGGGCATTCTTGGGGTTGATAACCTAGATGCCATAGTTTTGTCCAGGTCGTCTTTTTCCTTTCCTTTTGAGTCACTTGCAATCGAGGAATTGGATGAGCTGGATGTTTTGAATGTGAATACCACTACAGTTTTTGAGTACTTATATGTGCCACTTGTATATTGCATTGATCATGACTTTCAAAATTTTGATAAAAACGATGAGGAAGGAATTCCTATGGTTTTGAAACATTTGATTGATTGAGAGGATGAGAGGTTTGTAAAACCCGTTAGTCTCTTTATTAAAACCTGTTTCTGAGAAGGATCCGCGCCTAGTCCAGATTGGGTCCACGTTATCTTCGGAGGAATACGAGTGCTTAGTCGCTTTATTAAAAGATTTCAAAGTTATTTTTGCGTGGTCCTACGAAGACATGCCTAGAATTGATCCTGAGATTGTACAACATCAGATCCCTTTTGACCTCGAGGCCAGACCCATCAAGCAGAAGCTGCAAAGAATATGCCCAAATTGGGCTTTGAAGATCAAAGAAGAGGTCACCAGGCAGATAGATGTAGGGTTTTTCCTAGTGTCTGAATATCCGACTTGGTTGGCCAACATTGTTCTGGTGCCAAAGAAAGATGGCAGAATTGGGGTGTGTGTTGATTTCAGAGATCTGAACAAACCTAGTCTGAAGGACGACTTTCCTTTACCGCACATCGATGAATTGGTGGACTTCACCGCAGGCCATGCACTACTCTCCTTCATGGATGGATTTTTCGGGTATAACCAGATCATGATGGCACCCAAGGACAGGGAGAAGACTGCCTTCACCACGTCGTGGGGAACCTACTGCTACAAGGTGATGTCGTTCGGTCTGAAGAATGCTGGGGCTACTTATCAATGGGCTGCAACCACTATCTTACACGATATGATCCACAAAGAGGTCGAGGTATATGTGGACGATATGATTTTCAAGTCCAAGGAAAAAGAGGGCCACTACACCACCTTGAAGAAATTCTTCCAACGGATCAGAGAATATCAGTCGATGTTGAATCTACAGAAGTGTACATTTGGTGTAACAGCAGGGAAAATGCTGGAGTTCTGATTACACAGAGGGGCATTGAGGTTGATCCTTCCAAAATCAAGGCCATCCTAAAAATGACACCACCAAGGACTGAAAATGAGGTGCGAGGCTTTTTGGGTAAAGTGCAATTCATAAGACGATTTATTGCAAAATTAATCTTGACTTGTGAACCACTATTTGGTCTTCTAAAGAAAGGAAATAAATTCCAATGGGATGACCGATGCCAGTTCGCTCTTAAACAGATCAAGCAGTACCTTCAAAACCCGTCCGTGTTGTCATCACCAGAGTCGGGGAAGCCGTTGATTCTGTATCTATCAGTAATAGACACAACGATGGGTTGCATGCTTGCGTAGGAATCTGAAGATAGGGTGGAGAAAGCCATCTATTACCTAACCAGAAGATGCTGGAATATGAGACCCATTACACCCTGTTGGAGAAGGCTTGCTTAGCCTTGGTATGGGCTACTAGGAAGTTGAGGCACTACCTGTTAGCTCACTCTGTAATTCTGGTTTTGAGATTAGATCCCATCAAATATCCCTTCGAGAAACCAGCACTTACGGGTAGGCTAGCCCTTTGGTTGCTTCTTCTCTCCGAATTTGATTTGAAATATGTGACTTGCAAGTCGGTCAAGGGGAGAGCGGTAACAGAGTTCCTAGCAGATCACCCAGTGAAAGAGGACGATGTAGCAGAATACCTATTCCCAGATGAGGCCATTCTGCAAATTGAGGAAGAAATTTGGACAATGTACTTTGACGGAGCGTCTAATCAATACGGTTATGGGATAGGGGTGTTGCTGATAGCACCCGACAATTCTCACATACCTTTAGCCTTCAAACTCCGGTTCAAGGTATCTAACAACGAAGTAGAATACGAAGCGTGTATCGCTGGCTTGGAATCTGCCCTAGAACTAAGGGCAAAAAGGTTGGACATCATTGGGGACTCGAACCTAGTTGTGTCTCAAGCAAAAAGAGACTGGAAGGCTAAGGAAGCAATGATGAAAATCTATCACCAAACCCTGGATGTTCTAATTCCTAGGTTTGAGAAGCTAACCTTCGCGCATCTGTTAAGAGAGAACAATAGGTTCACTGACGCTTTATTAACTCTATCTTCCATGATAGACATCCCGCTGGTAGTCCGGATGCGTCCGATCATTATTGAACAGAGGTATGCACTGGCCTACGAGTTGATCGCCGTAATAGATGAAGTGTAAAATCAGAACCCTTGGTATTATGATATTTGGAACTTCTTGAAAAAGGAGGCTGATCCACCAGGGGCAAATGCTAAAGATAAGAGGACAATATGGTGAATGGCTGCTTAGTTTATCATCTGTAGGGGAAGTTGTACAAACGGGGTCATCTGGGAATGCACAAGTTGTATGTTGATGTAGAAGAGTCGAAGCACTTAATGGAGGCTATCCACGGGGGAGAGTGTGGAGCGCACATGAGTGGAGTAATGCTAGCTCGGAACATTCTCAGGCAGGGTTACTACTGGTCAAGAGAGAAGTGATCGACTTGTTGGAAAAATACAATGTGCCTTTTCGTAAGTCATCCACATATCGGCCACAAACCAACGGTGTAGTTGAGGCCGCCAATAAGAACATCAAGCACATTTTGTAGAAAATGGTTGAGACTTACAGGGACTGGCCAGACAAACTGCCATTTGCATGGTTATCAACGCAAAAGCACTGCACCATGTCCATGGTTACCAACGCCGGATTGCCAGGGATTTTAACAAGAAAATTAAGTCTCAAAATCTTAAGGAAGGGGATTTGGCACTGAAAAACAACCAAGCTTCCATCCATGATCCTAGGGGCAAGTTCAGACCAAATTGGACTAGTCTTTACATCATCAAATCAATCTGGTCAGGTGGAGTTGTCATTCTTATGGACCTAGATGGCCTAGAATTTTCCTAACCAATCAACATGGATAAGTTAAAGAAATACTATCCTCGAGTGGCTCGCTAGGCCGAAAACCCGGAAGGGCGACCTAGGCAAAAGTTAGAGCACAAAAAATTGAAAAAAAGAAAAACTGAGCTCGTAAGGTTGAAAACCCAGAAAGGGCGGCCTTGGCAAAAGTTAGAGCGCAAAAGGAGAGTGTTAATACTCGAGTGAACCTGAACCGAACTACGTAAGGCATGATTCCCATCTTTGGGATACGGAGGCAACTTCATTCTGAAGTCCAGCC
>NW_021027923.1:248302-292386 GCF_004153795.1 Camellia sinensis
TCTGGATTTCAGTGGTGAGGAGGCCAAAACAAGGTGGTCCCAAAAGCTCAAAAAGAAGGCACAAAAGCAAGGCCAAACAAGGCCTAAGAGGGGGTAAACAACCCCCAACACAAAAATGATCATAAACAAACTTCAAAAGGAGCTCAAAATAAGACTTTTTTCAGTTTATGACAAAGCCCAAATATGCTTGCAAGATAGGCTAAAAGTGTGTGCAAAAACGGAGAATAAAGAGGGAAAAGAGATTACCCTTGAAGCCAAAAGGGGAGAGCAGCTTCTTAGTCCAAAGAAACAGTCCCTTAGCCTCTGAAAATGGCCTCCAAGACCCTTAGGTTGATGATGGAGGTGTTAGTCCAAGAGTTGGTGTGCAAAGGGGCAAGAACAATGGAGTTTGGAGCTTGGAATGTACAGATATGGAGGGAAGTGTATGGTTTTTGCCTTAGAGAAATTTCTTGGAACCCTTACAATGGAAGAGGAGCTCTTCTTTTATAGAGGAAGAAGGGTCCAAGCTTCCAAGCTTCTCTTAGAAGCTTGGAGCAAAAGGGCCAAAAGGGCCAAGCTTCTTGGAGAAGCTAGACAAAAGATTCAAAAGGTTCAAACTTCCTCAAGAAGCTAAAACCAAGGGTTCAAAGGTTCAAGCTTCCTCAAGAAGCTAGAACCAAGGGTTCAAAAGGTTCAAGCTTTCTCAAGAAGTTAAAATCAAGGGTTCAAAAGGTTCAAACCCCCTCAAGAAAAGGTCTCGGCCAGAAAAAGTGGCCGATTGACCAAAATCAGTGGCCGGCCGACAAAACACAATGCTGACCAATCATCAATAGTGTCGACCGGCCATCACCAATGGCCGGTGGCAAGGAAACAAGGCCGGTGGCCTCAAGCCATGGCCGGTGAGGTGTGGGGATGGCCTACAAGCTATTTTCCACCCTGAGAAGCAAAACAACAAGTGTTTGATGCAAAACCAAACACAAAACAAACAAGTCGAGAGATCTTGAGGTAAGGCGCGTAGTCGAAACCTCCGAGAACTCAAGACGAACACAAACAAGGGTAATCATCAAGTGTTCGAATGATGACGTCCAAGTCTTAAGGATGGTCAAAAATGGGGTGTCTACAGTTGCCCCTCTTTGACAGAACTTGAAAGTCATAAAAATGACAGGAGTGAATGTCAAAGCCCAGAGACGACCCATTTTTGACAAAGCCGAAGACTTAGAAAAAGCATACAAGCAACAAACAAAGATATGCGCCCGAGGGCAGGGGCAAAATGCAAGACAGTGCACAAAGCCGAGCATAACTTATGATAATGCAAAGAAAGCTGTAACGAAGCATAACATGCAACAGTTTTAAGCAAGCAAAAACCAAACTACATCATAATGCAGAAAGGATGTAAGAGAATTATACGATCCTCATTACGTCTCACACGGAGAAAAGACTAAGAGCAACCATTGGGGACACCCGAGGTCTCAAACAAGATTCTGACGTGTTGCACGCGAAAGGAAAAAAATGGGGGCACAAGCATTGGAACATGTTCCAAATGCTCTTAACCAAAGAGGGAGAAACATAGGGACGTATCCCGGTGTTTTGAAAAGGAGCGTGCATAACAATGCAAGCGGAATGCGCGTAACAACACGAGTGAAGAGGTGTGCGTGACAATGCAACCTAAGATGAATTCCAATCACGCTGAAATCGTGTGAGGAAAGGGGACATGGAGAAACATAGGGACATATCCTGGTGTTTCGAAATGGTTCAAACATAGGAACGTATTCCAAATGCTCTTAGCCAAAGAGGGAGAAACATAGGGACATATCCCGGTGTTTCGGAAAGGTATATGCATTAGAACATATTCCAAATGCCCTTACCAAGGAGGGAGAAACATAGGGACATATCCCGGTGTTTCGGAAAGGTATAAGCATTGGAACGTATTCCAAATGCTCTTTAACCAAAGAGGGAGAAACATAGGGACGTATCCCGGTATTTCAGAATGGTTCAAGCATTGGAACATATTCCGAATGCTCTTAACCAAAAAGGAAGAAACATAGGGACGTATCCCAGTGTTTCAGAATGGTTCAAGCATTGGAACGTATTCCGAATGCTCTTAACCAAAGAGGGAGAAACATAGGGACATATCTCGGTGTTTTGGAAAGGAATAAGCATTGGAACATATTCCAAATGCTCTTAACCAAAGGGGGAGAAACATAGGGACATATCTTGGTGTTTCAAAAGGAAAGAGAAACATAGGGACGTATCCCGGTGTTTCCGAAAAGAAAGAGAAACATAGGGACGTATCCCGGTGTTTCGGAAAAAGGAGAAACAACATAAGGACGTATCCCGGTGTTTCAGAAAATGAGAAGAAACATAGGGACGTATCCCGGTGTTTCGGAAATGGAAAAGAAACATAGGGATGTATCCCAGTGTTTTGGAATAAAAAGGAGAAGCATAGGGACGTATCCCGGTGTTTAGAAAGGAAAGAGAAACATTGGGACGTATCCTCGTGTTTCCGAAGAAAGGAGAAACATAGGGACGTATCCCGGTGTTTCGGAAAGAAAGGGAAACATCGGGACGTATCCCGGTGTTTCGGAAAGGTATAAGCATTGGAACATATTCCAAATGCTCTTAACCAAAGGGGGAGAGGCAAAGGGACGTATCCCAGTGTTTAGGGACGTATCCCAGTGTTTAGGAAAGGAGAAGAAACATAGGGACGTATCCCGGGTGTTTCCAAACAAAGGAGCAGAAACATAGGGACGCATCCCAGCACTTCGGAAAAGGAATGAGAAACATAGGGACGTATCCCAGTGTTTCAGAATAAGAAGGGAGAAACATAGGGACGTATCCCGGTGTTTAGGAAAGGTATAAGCATTGGAACGTGTTCCAAATACTCTAAACCAAAGGAGGTCTAACCCATCGCACGCGCGAGGAGAAAGAACGACAATTTGCAAGTGAAAAGGTGCATAACAATGCAACTGGAAATTACATCGCAATGCAAGTGAAGAGGTGCATAACAATGCAATATAGCTGCACAAGGCAGTGCAATGTAGATTAAATGCACAAAACAGTGCGATGTAATGCACTAACAAGTACAGATAAGGTGTGCAAGATAGCGCGAGTGAGGTGCACAAAAGAAGTGCGATAAAATGCATGTTCTATGCAAGTATGGGGGCACTAATCATGTACTCTGGTGCCTCCGATTTACCTCTCAGAGGACTTTGCAACACACTATGCTCGAAAAGGGGACACCCTGTTTATATTGGCGAGAGATAACATCTGCTGCTGCTTTAATTGCCATTCTGACTTGAAGCAGGCTTAAGCTTAGGGTAGAGGCACACTCATTCTTTGGAGAAAGGCGAGGCTTGACAAGATGTAGTTGGAATGCAGTCTCGGAATTTGCTGAAGGTGAAACATACTCAGATGTTCCAAATTTTCCCTCATTTCTTTTGCTTTGCAGTCTGGAACCTATATAACTTCAGATAGGTCCTGGTTTTACTGTTCTCACATGACCTGGGTTGAACCCTGCGGTTTTTATGAAAGAACAAATCTTGTTTTGCACAAATGTGGAGAATGGCACAGCACTCTGAGCACAAAACGATTCATTTTTTAAATTGAGAATGAGTTCTCGACTGGGTATTGAGCCTACAACTGACCACAGCCAAAACAACTCAAAAAAAATGGAAAACAAAGATAAAATAACCTAAACACAATGAGACACGCTCGGAACGACTCGAAACAAGATTTGAGACAAACAAAACAAAAGACACGACATACAGACATGCACGGGGAGCCTGTTTCTTCGGGTATTGTTTCCCACCCTCTCTCATTTGTGATTCTCACATCACTCTGGCACTCAGGCTCTTTTTTTTCTCTCAAAACCCTTTTCTGGCTTTTTCTCTCAACGCACATCTCTCTATTCTTCAATCTCTCATTTTTTGTCCCTTCCCTGGGTGGTTGATAGATAAACAAAAAGTTGTGGGCTCTTGCCCTTAGCATTCCGCTAGATTCTTCTTCTTGTTCACAATAGTGAGTTTCTTCCACAGACGGGCTGCGCTACAATTGGGTGTGTAGCAAATCTGCAGCTGACATCGGTTGACGATGCTTTGCTGGGGAGTTTGGACGTGATCAGATCTGTCCATATAAGGGAGTGGAATATCTTGTCCCATTCCGGTTCGTGCTTCGCACTTGGCTTGATACCTCGTTGCTTGGAGGATTCAGAGAGTTTTCAGCCCTTTTGTGGTCAGCTTCAGTGGTGCCTTTTTCTAGCGAATACGGTGCCCTTTCAGCAAGTAGAGTGCCCATTCTGGCAAGTATGTTGACAACGGGAGAAAGACAGAACACCTGACTCAACTGTGACCCTATTTCATCATTTTGACCATTTTTTTGTTTTTGCTTTCTACTAAAACAATTTTGACCAATATGAGAGTCAGATTAACATACTTGTTCGATTTTTGATTAGAAAATCATGCAAGTTAGGTTATGAGCACTGAAAATTTTCCCTTTCTGGGTCCAAGAAATGGTCCAGTTTTGGAAAAGATGGAATAATTTTTGAGAGATCAGTCAACCTCAGTAAAAATTCTCAAAAATTGTTTTTGCAAACAGCCACTGCTCAACGAGCACGAAACTTACTCTCGAGATGCACAACCTTATATCCGAAGGATAAACTGCCCCTTGCTTGAAAAGGGCTGCATGGCAACGGAAAGTTGCCCCTTGTTTGAACGGCACCGCAACGCATTGAATGGCAACGGAAAGTTGCCCCTTGTTTGAATGACACCGCAACGCACTGCAATCAATCCTCAGAGTGACGATCACAACCGAACTCTCGGATACAGAGAAGGCAAAGACGATCAAAACCATTACATGGACACAATCGATTTTAGAGGTGTTTGTGGCTGGACTTCAGAATGAAGTTGCCTACGTATCCCAAACATGGGAATCAAGCCTTACGTAGTTCGAGGTTAAGGTACACTCGGGTATTTAACCTCTCCTTTTGCGCTCTAACTTTTGCCAAGGCCGCCCTTCTGGGTTTTCAACCTTGCGAGCTCTGTTTTTCTTTTCTTTTCAATCCTTTTCATTTTTTTCATCTTTTCTTTTCTTTTTTCCTTTTCTTTTTTCATCTTTTCTTCATTCTTTGCATTTTTTCCTCTTTTTCTCTTTTTTTTTTCTTCTCCTTTTTTTTTCTTGCTCTAACTTTTGCTTAGGTCGCCCTTTCGGGTTTTCGGCCCAACGAGCCTCTCAAGGGTAAAAGTGTAGCTTTGTCCATGTCAAATGGTTTTGAGATCCCGAAGTCATCTGAATCCAGGAGAATGGCTGTTGTTCGCTGACGATGCAGTAGTCCATCCAATAAGGGGCTGAATTTGCCCCTAGTGTTGTGGATCGGGACTCAATTTTTCTTCAGCAATACTTTCTTCTTTCCTCCCTCTGGGATTTGGCATTCTTGCCGACCTTCTTTGATTTGTGGGATGATCCATCTTCGGCTCTTCGAGCACATTTGAAATTCTTTGCCCCTAGTTCCAGGGGTCCTTCTGATCTAGCTTTACAAGCTTCACTTGATGACATCTGATCTTCTTGATCTGACTTTCTTGCCTCTTGTTCGAGGGCTGCTTTGAATCTGGCCACACAGGCCTCACGTTGTAGTTGACCATTGAACATTTTGAATTTAAGTCTAAGGTTTGACAATGAGAGGTCGAGTCTTGAGGATGAGAGTGATCCTAGGCTGCACAATCTCAAGAGTGATTCCACACAGGTCTTCGCAAGATCGCGCAAAATAGTTTTTGAAATCTTTTAAGAAAGTGACAAATCGCTCGCACTGATGACAATGTAGAACCAATCTAGATCAAGTCAGGATCCTTCTCAGTACTCACATTAACAAGCATGATCTCATTCATTCAGGGCTTAGCACGCCTCTCTTTCTCTCAATTGATCAAGTTTTGCAAAACTCGAGGAATTCCTTCCTCTTCGTTTTTATCACAATGTTTCAAAAAAAAGTTTTGAAAAACTTAGGTCGATGCAATGAATTCAAGGCACAGAAAAGACACAGCTTCTAGTCAAATACTGCCATCTCATTTAGAATTTCTGGCACAACTGGCATACGGCAGAAGCAAACACAAGAGTGTGAAAATCACTGCTGTTCCATTCAGATCTGTTGGCGTAACTGGCTCCAAGGCAGAAACAGACTCAAAAGAAAGCAAAAGACAAACACAAAACAGCAAGTGATGTCCGAGGTAACACCCCCGAAATCACCCGACTCTAACAAAACAGGACTGACTCGATACAACAAGACAG
Source organism: Camellia sinensis (assembly GCF_004153795.1). Taxonomy (NCBI): domain Eukaryota; kingdom Viridiplantae; phylum Streptophyta; class Magnoliopsida; order Ericales; family Theaceae; genus Camellia; species Camellia sinensis. The sequence goes on from NW_021027923.1 coordinate 254,558, forward strand.
ACCCGACTGACTCAGTATGAAAAGACTGACTCAATACAAAACGACAAGACTGACCCAATACCCAAGTTAGAAAGTACAAAACTAGCATTCGCAAATGCTCAAAACAGTGCGTGCCAAATGCCACATCTGGAGTAAACTGAGTGCCGCCCGCAGGTGGTTCATCCCCCTATCACATATTCATACTATCCCCTAAGTTCACTAATCCAGTGGTGATAGACTTTGCTGAGCTGGTGCGGCAATGACCTCGTTGTCAATCAGATTTTGTATCTCTTGATGAAGACGGACGCAACTGTCAGTGTCATGACCGGTTTGTTGGTGGAAAGCACAGTACTTATCCGGGTCATGCTTTGCAGGGAGAGGATTGGGTAGAGGTCGTTGTTCTAACGGTTTCAAATGTCCTTTCCTGAGTAAGACCCCTAGGGCTTTAGACAAAGGCATATAGAGTGGGATGAAAACCCTCTTGCCTCGGGGTAGATAGTCCGAAATTCATGGTGGTAGCGACCATGCCCACTTCGGAAGATCTTGCAACTGCATCACCACTGGTGGTCGCATTTGAACTGCGGTTGAATGCCCTCTTGGGCTGCTCCCTGTCATTGTCAATCAAACCTTACTTCAAGGCATCCTCAATCTGTACTCCCATCTCATGCAAATTTGAAAAGGTGGGGAAGGGGAGAACGATCATCTTCTGCATGAGCTTGGGTTGCAGGTTGCACACGACCATCCGAATCTGATCTTTGTCAGTTGGCCTAATGGTCATCATTGAGGCCTTGGACCTCCACCAGGTTACAAAATCGGAGAAACCCTCCTTTGACTCCTGCCTAGTCATCTCGAGATCACGGGTTGTAATCTCGATTTGTATATTGTATGAGTATTGATCGACGAAAGCCTCGGCCATCTCATCCCAATTCCTCTTAATATCATCTTCCAGTTTTGCATACTAGATGGTTGTTACACCCGACAGGGTCTGGCCGAATAAAGAAAGCTTTTGTAGTCTGGTGAGGCCCATCGACCTTAGAATGTCTGAAAACAACCGTAGATGTACCCTGGGATCCCCAGATCCGTCAAAGCGGTCAACTTGTGGCATCTCGAATCTGTCCGGCAGCGTCACAGCTGCGTCGGTATACCCGTCCTCAATGTCCGGAATGGACTTCACACCTTGAGATTTCTTGAACAGCTTTTCAAGCTTGCTCACTTTTAATGCTGTGGGGTCCACCTCGGACTCAAAGGGAGAATCTGACAGGTTGGTGGGTGTTTTGGATAATTGGGGTAGGATTGGGGGCGGAGCCGGTCCTGTCAGAATGTTCGTATCTCCCTGGACATTTGGTGCCTCCTCGGGTGCTGGAACTCCTGGTAGGGGAGGGGCTTGGTGCAAAGCAGATGCTCCGGCTTGCTGTTGTAACCTGGTGATTAGCTCTGCCTGTTGGGCCATGATCGCAGCCTGTTGTTTGGCAAATTCGGCTTGGCGGACAGCATCTTGCTGCATGAGTTTCATACTTTCTTGGAGTTGGGGCATCATTTCCTCCATCCCTGCCATGTTCTGCTGTTCTGGCTGACTGACTGGTATATCTATCTCTGTGATAAAAATTGAGGCCTCAGCCTGACTGTTCACTGGTGGGGTGGATAAGGGCCACTGATCCGGTAACTGCTGAACTGGTGATCTGTGCCTAACTGGCCCTTTTACCCTGCCTCTGACAAAGGAACACTGATTGCCTTTGAACTAAATCTCTGACCTGACAAAGTCTATCAGCACAAGTCCGATCAACCTCGGGGGATATCGGAGCCTTCTGAAGCTATGGTTCCGGGACTACCTAGCAAAAGAGAAAACAGACAGCACCTCAACCTGATTTTACCATAACCAATATGAGCAAAGCTGAATGACTGTGCCCCCTACTCAATTCTGCCCCAAAATTCTGCCTGTGAACTGATACCCTCAGGTGAAATTGATTCTTCACATACTGATGCCTGCAGGCCTGATACCCCGACTTGCAAACTGATACATGCATTCCTGTAGAGACACACTCTAAGCAAACAAGTGAGAGCCAAAACACCCCTATGTTGGGGTAGGGTTTCCCTGTCCTATTTTGTTAGGAGCTAGGGTTTCACTACGCACGCAGCGGTTTCAAACAGCTTATAATCGGGTAAGCAACTTGTCCTAGCTTGGAATGGTCACTATGGATTCCGAATATGCACTAGGTCGAATGGTCAAAAAGGGTGCCCCCGTAAAATCGGGGTTTGTGTTCCCATACTGGAAGAGCTCGCAATCGGTCAGCCTTATGGCACGCTTCTCAAAGCGAGCCTCCGGCAAATCGCTCAGGAATAGCAGATGGCCAACACGGTCTCCCAGGCGCACCAATGCACATGCAATGCAAAGAAATACATAAGTGTAGTCAAAACAAGATATCATGAGTTCGAGTCAAGTTCTCTAAGTCCCCAGCAGAGTCGCCAGAAACTGTAGACGTCCCCGAACGCTCCGAGGGAGAACCTCCATTCTGTTCAATTGGGCTCACTACAGTTCGGACTCAAATTGTCATGGTTCTTAATCTAATCTCACAATGTGCAATGTGAGATTGATAAATCACCAAAGAGTCCAAATCCGGCAAATTGTTTTGGAAAACAGATTTTTGTAAAGAAGTGCCAATCATGGACTGCTGTGCCAATCATGGACTACTTTGCCAAATACAGAGTCGCCACCTAAATATTTATTTTGGGGAAATTTAGGAAACCCTGACTCGTTGCCTAAGGCCACGTGTTCGTCATCACCAAAGTCTCGGGAACTTGGGTACGATTGGGGAAGGTCAGCTATGAGCACCCCCGCTAGCCCGATCAAAGATCGGCCTCTACTAACCATGATATCTAGTTTTGAAAACATTATGCGTTTTTATTCCAGTTACTAGCCTAGATTTACTATGTGATGCACACAACATACAAGTATAGACTGGATCGCCTGAATTGGAACAAAATATTTCATGTTTGTTTTGAAAATGGTTTGCCACTCGCAAGTAGGCTAAAATGCAGGTTTTGCCACCCTCGAGTGGGCTTAGAAAAGATGATTTTGCCACTATCTGGTGGGCTTAAAACTCAAAGTTAATGCATTGTTCCAATTTAGATAATCCAACCTTCACCCACAGGCACTCAGGCAGATATATCACATAAGCACATAGCTTCATGGTAAGCATGCTATCATGGCAGTCACTCACACACATGCAAGGATGCTAAAGCATAAACACTTACCGAGTACTCCAAGCCAAAACAGAAACTAGTTAGTAATCGATGCATGATCCTAGTTCATGTTAAGATGGCTAATGTAACACATGCAAAATGCGACTAGAAATAGGCTCGGCTATCCTAAGAATGGCATATGAGATGCTACAACTAACACGTATTCAACATGGAATTGAAATACAATGCAGTTAGTATGATGCGCCGAGCCTGGTGCATGCAATACAGATGAATGATGCAAACATGCGAGCATAAGTATGCTAATTGAAACATGCCCTAATCTAACCATCATAAGCTCGTAAATAAAAGGGAGAAAGAGGTGGGGTTAGAAGACATGCATCACACACACGCACGCTTATTACAAATTCTCCCTCGCTCGGAGGGACCAAAAGAATAATACAATTTAATTAACCTACAAGCTAATTAAATAATTTACAGACCACCTAATTAATTAACAAATCAATTAAGCTAAGGAAAGCGGTAAAAGGCCTCAGGAAGAGGGATGCACGCATGCTTGGATTGACTTCGCCCGGATATCCAATGCCATGCACAAGCTGCCTCTATTTTCCCTGCTCTACTCCTCTGAAAATTGCACAAGTCCCAAGGTACACTCCATGGACACTGTGGAACAACACTGACCAAGGGGAATCACCACCAGCGAAAGGGAGTTGGTCATCGACCAATTATGGAGCTCTCGGCCACAAATATTTGGTTAGTCGGCAGTATAGATGGTCGGCCGGCCAAAGATTACTGCAGAAACCTATTTTGACAGCAGCAGAGGACAGACAAGGCATGGCAAAGTATTTTCAAAGCAATGTTTGCACCAACACCCTCCTTATCATGTTCGTGACTCAAAGGAGGATGGTCCTCGGCCCTCGGACCACTAATCGCGCATTTCGATGCATGATGGCCCAAGAGGCCAAGTTGTGCATTTTGATTTCAAATGACATGCAAACCAAATAAACACATAAAGCCCAACCTCTATCATACTCAATTCAAGAGGCAAAGCATGCATGCTCTATGCAATGCAACATAGGCATGGAGGCTAAGTATGCAACATGAACATGAGGGCAAGTATGCAAGTTAGCAAACATGCAAAGTGTAATCTTAACCATGCAAGCATGCAAGATGCAACATGGACAACATGTTAAGTACAATTCATACCAAATGCATTACAACCTAAGCATGCAAAGGTGCAATGTATCAAACATGCAAAATGCAATGTTGCAAGCATGGAACGAGGCCAAATATGCAACAACACATAGGGCAAGCATGCAACAACATGCTAGAATGGTCTTAAACTAATTTGGGCAGCTCTCAACTAGGCCCAAAATAGTGGCCAAATGCTAAGGAAATGGGGGCCAAGTACACATACAATCATGCATGCAAATGGACCAACACTTAAGCATAAAGAAGGGACTCTTAAGCACACTTAAAAGAGATGAACATGGACACGTGGCATGCATACTAAGCTCTGAAATTATGTTAGAAAAGGTTCCAAACCAACTAAACAAATCAAGCAAAACATGCTCATGGCTTTACACACTCAAGGCCTACAAGCTAGAATGCAAAGAGACTATACAAAACATGTTGAGCATGACGAAAGCAACTGAAAATAGAGCTAAAGCATACTAAAATATGCATAAAATCTTCACAAAGCTTGGCCAAAATCATGCTAGAACAAGGGTCAAAGCCTAAAGCATGTTAAGGCAAATTTATGGCATTACAAGACAAGTATGCAAGGCATGCAAGGTGTGTCTAAACCAACTTAAAACAGAGGTAAAACATGGAAAAATACTACCAAATACCTACTAAGACATGGTCAACATGAACTTAAGAATGATGCTCACACATGAGGCAAAAATGGCCAATACTTAAGGCAACAAGGAGGGGGGATGGCCCTCTCTTTCTTAGGACCTCAAACCACCATCCTCGCCACTAAAATCCCTCAAGATTTTAGTGGTGAGGAGGCCCAAACAAGGTGGTCCTGGAGCTCACCAAAATAGCACAAAATGGGGGCCAAACAAGGCCTAAGAGGGGGTAAACAACCCCAAACACAAAAGTGGTCTTAAAAAAACATCAAAAGAATGCAAAAATAAAGCTTTTATCAGTTATACACTAAGCTCAAAACAGTGTGCAAGATAGGCTAAATACTTGTGCAAAAATGGGGAATAAAAGAGGGAGAAACTCACCCTTGAAGACCTTCTTCAAAATCAGCACTCCAGCAGGTTTTTCTGAGTCAAAACAAAGTCTTGAGTCCCCAAAAGACCCTCCAAGAACCTTAGATGAGTGGTGGAGGTGTGTGCTTAGGAGTTGTGGTGCAAAGGGGCCAAGAACTATGGACTTTGGAGCTTGGAATGTAGAGATATGGAGGGAAGTGTATGGTTTTTGCCTTAGAAAAATTTCTTGGAACCCTTGCAATGGAAGAGGAGCTCTTCTTTTATAGAGGAAGAAGGGTCCAAGCTTCTGGAGCAAAAAGGGCCAAGAAGGCCAAGCTTCTTGGAGAAGCTAGAACAAAGATTCAAAAGCTTCAAGCTTCCTAAAGAAGCTAAAACCAAGGGTTCAAAGGTTCAAGCTTCCTCAAGAAGCTAGAACCAAGGGTTCAAAAGGTTCAAGCTTCCTCAAGGAAAGGTCTCGGCCAGAAAAAGTGCCCGATTGACCAAAATCAGTGGCCGGCCGACCAAACACAATGCCGACCGACCATCAATAGTGCCGACCAGCCATCACCAATGGCAAGGAAACAAGGTCGGTGGCCTCAAGCCATGGCCAGTGAGGTGTGGGGATGGCCTACGAGCTATTTCCCACCCTCAGAAGCAAAACAACAAGTGCTTAACGCAAAACCAAACACAAAACAAACAAGTCGAGAGATCTTCAGGTAAGGGACGTAGCCGAAACCTCCGAGAACTCAAGATGAACACAAACAAGGGTAATCATCGAGTGTTCGAACGATGACGTCCAAGTCTTAAGGACGGTCAAAAATGGGGTGTCAACCGAGATCCTCTGGCACACCTCGGTGCAAAACCTCTAAAATGACGAATAGTATCGGGTGGTAGCACATGCACCTCGGGGTGATATGTCTTCGGGTCGAACCCTGGGTGGTAATGGTAAATGCTCAGGATCTGCCTCCATCCTTGGAGAACCTCCATCATGGGAAATGTCGTTTTCCATTTGGAAACGTGGTGAGAAAGTGGACGAAAATGAGCAAAATAGGTGGAGAATGCCAAAGTCAACAAAAGTCAACCCTAAGAGAGAGAAAATGGGAGAAAAAGTCAAAGCCTAGGAAAAGGCACTGAACCCAAGAGAAACTTGAGGGAAACAAGCCTCAAGTGATGGAAATGAAGAAAAAACCACGGAAAACAAATTTCATTCGGTTCAAAATGAAGGAAATCAAGAGGTTTTAGCGAATCAACTTCATGTGGGACGTTAGAAAATGAGTATAAAGTTCGGATGTAGAGGGGAAAAGTGTCTAGAGAGAGTGAATGATGGATTTTCGGCAATGGGGTGTGAGGAAATGAAGTTTGGGGTTGTGTATTTAAAGACCCAATGTAAAATGACCAAAATGGCCTAAAATTGCCATCGGTGGCCGACAACATTCAGGTGTGGCCGACAGGTGGTCGACACCTCTCCATGGTGGCTGACAGGCCTCCAGTGCTCTTCTATTAGGTTTTACTGCTGTTTTGTGCCCTTGGTTCTTGAGAAAGTGCAAGAAAAGTTCATTTTAAGCTCAAGTTGTCTCTGCGGAAGCTCCGAACCGTGCCTTTGGTGTGTGATACTCAACATAAACGAAGTGTATCCTTTTGAAATATATTGCAACTCTTCCGAGAGGTAAATCAGAAGTTGCGACTAAGTTGGTTTTGTCAAACACGCTTTTGTCATTGCATAGAACGTGTATCTCTTTGTCATTGCACGGAACGTGCATTTCACATGTGATCTTTCATAGAATGTGCACTTCTCGCATTTGCATGGAGCATGCTTCCATTTCCCATTCGCATAGAATATGCATTCCGATGTTGCATAAGACGTCCATTTGCTAATATTGCATAGAATATGCATTTTTGTACTACTGATCGTGCATAGAACATGCATTTTGTACTGTTGCATTAAATGTGCATTTCGATGTTGCATAGAACATGCTCTGGTTGTCGTTGCATAGAATATGCTTCTGTTTTCTTTCTCACATGTTTTGCATGAAACATGTCTCTAACATCGTGTCACGGTTATTCGTCTTGCATAGAACATGCACTCTTACTATGTTATACTTGTTAAGTATCTTTCTTATCCAGGCACGATATTGTATGTGCAATTCGTTCAGAGGAGTTCCATGTGAGATCCTTCTTGTCCTTCATTATATCCTTGTTTTGGTTAAAAGCATTTGGACGTGTTCTGATGTTGTCCACCGCTCCTTATTTTGGTTAAAAGCATTTGGATGCGTTCCGATGTTTACCACCACACCCTGTTTTTGGTTAAAAGCATTTGGATGTGTTCCGATGTTTACAACCACTCCCTGTTTTGGTTAAAAGCATTTAGACGTGTTCCGATGTTGACCACCACTCCCTATTTTGGTTAAAAGCATTTGGACGTGTTCCGATGTTTACCACCATACCTTGTTTGGGTTAAAAGCATTTGGATGTGTTCCAACGTTTATCACTACTCCTTGTTTTGGCTACAAATGCTTGGATGCGCTCCGACGGTTATCACTATTCCATTTGGTTCAGAACAGTCGGGTACGTCTCGGTGTTCACACCAACCCTTCTCTCATTCCGCATGCAACGCGTTAGGATCTTGTTTGACACCTCTGGTGCGCCCGATGGTTGTGTTTTTTCTTTGCTTTTCCTGCATGATGCGTAGTTGAGCTTGCATATTTTCTTACATCCTTTCTGCATGAAATGTGGTTTGGCTTGTGATTTCCATGCGTGGCGTGTTTGTTTACTTACTTCTTTTCGTGTTCGAGTTTGCTATACCTTGTTTCGGTTTAAATGTAGCATTTGTTTGCATAACATTTGCATCTAGATGTTTCATTACAGGACTTCATTGCATGATCATAAGTTATGTTTCGCATCGTGCATATCACTTACATTATGCCCCAGAACTACGTTGGTTTGATTCCTTGCGAAGGGATACGTAGGCAGCCTACGAGCGCAACCGTTCTTTGTTTTGCTTGTTTGTTTGTCCAAGTCTTCGGTCTTGTCAAAAATAGGTCGTCTCTGGGCTTTGACATTCGCTCATGTCATTTCATTTATTCCAAGTTCTGTCAAAGAGGGGCAACTGTAGACACGCCATTTTTGACCATCCTCAAGACTTGGACGTTATCATTTGTGCACTCGATGATTGTGCCTGTTTGTGTTCCTTTTGAGCGTCCAAAGTCCTCGGTGGAACGCCTTGTCTTTGAGCCTCCAAACCTTGTCTGTTTTGTGCTTGTTTTTGGACCTAGAGCTTGTTGCCTCTAGTCTGGAGGAGTGATGACCTGTCTGCCAGACCCTTGGCCTGTCGGCCATGTCGTCGGCCACCAGTTGTAGCCGACAGCCATTGGTCTCCTTTTTCAGATATTTGTTTGCCAGTTGTGCCAGTTGTTGCTCACTAAGTTGCATCTTCATACACGTGTATGGTAGGATGTATACAAGCTCAAACCTTGATTTTATATATATAGGGGGTGTCCTCCCCCATTTTGGGGGTTAGACATTTTAGACCAAAAATCCCTCTCTCTCTCTCTCTCTCTCTCTAGAATTCTCCCTCTCTCTTGTTATTTTGTGCCTTAAAATCTAGTTTCTATACGCTTTTGCACATCAACCCTTAATCAAACTTGACCACCTTGGAGCTAAGGTCTCTTGGAGCTTTGTTTGTGCTCTAGAAGAAGGTTTAAGCTTGGACTGTTGCTAAATTTGTGCTTGAGCTTCAAGAGGTAGTTTACTTGCTTAGTATACTTGCTTTGATACTTGTTTTGCCATCCTTTTGCATTGTTTTTGGGCTGGTTTTCAAGTATAAAGAACTCAGTTTTTTGAGGCTTAAAATGATTGTTTGAGGCTATTTTGTGTTAAGGGGTAGTCCACCTTTCTTGTTGCTTAATTGTTTAGGTTTTTGCACCAATTTTCATCACATTGAAATCAAAAATTTTGGGCCTTTTAACTACTGAAATTCAGAGATTTTTCAGTGACAAAGACCTTATTTTGAAGTCCAAAATTGGAGGGGTTAGCCTCCCCTCCTTGTGTCTTGCTTGCATGCCTAGTTAGCTTCACGAGTTAGCATGATTTTCTAGCTTACTTTAGCTTAAGTCCAACATGTTTTTGACCTGTCTTGGCTCTGTTTTGGGTTGGTTATTTCAGTTGAGGCTTATATTGCATAGTTGTAGTGCAATTTCTTTCACTAGCTTGATGTTTTAATGTTTTAATCGTCATTGTTTTGAGTTAACAGCATGTTTTAGTGTTGTTTTACACTTCATTTCAGCACTGAAATCTCTACAACTTCCCTCCTTTCTTCACTCTTTTATTTTCTTTGAAAGTGGTTTTCAACCCGTTGTTTGCTTAAGTGTGAAATTGAGACATTCATGCTTAATGGTTTAATCCCTTTGGGGGTTCATTACCAACGACATGAGTCACACCCCAAATCCGGGCATGACCAGCCATGGCCCACAGGGACTCAGCCCAAGGCACACGTAAGCCTAAACACGAATCAATACACATTGAATAACTATAAAATAGTCCATTTATAAATAATGAAAACTCAATCCAGTGTCATGCCACAAGTGTAAACGGCAAAACCAACTGTAATCAATACCATCCAAACTTATGGGATATAAACAACCCACATATCAAAATAATCTTAAATGAACCTCAATAAAAACAAATATAAATACGCACAAACTTGACATGACAATCTAAAACAAAATAAATGAATGTCCCAGAGGTCCATGCAATTGAGTCCCCGCTACGCCATAAGTCCACTCTAAGTCCTTCTAACACCTGGAAGTGATAAAAAAAAAAAAACTAAGTCAGTTGATAGCTCAGTGGGTAGCAACATGGATAGTAAATACAGTTTTGAAAACAGGGATAAATTCCAAAATAATATATATATCACAGAAACTAGATTGACATACAGTTTGGTAAATACAATCTGTTTCAAAAAGAAGGTTCTACAGTTCAACAGTTAAATACTCATGTCTCGCAAGAACATGATAAATGACATTTTTCACTTAAAACAGATTACAACATGAACACCAATAATTTTCTGGGTACCAAGAAAAACAAATAATATGCCACACAGTTCTCAAGGCTATAAGCCCCGTTGGATCCAATATCGAACTAAGAGTCATCCTCAGGGTGACACCTGGGCCTTTTCTCAAAGACGATCCGATTGAAGGTCACTTAGCTTTTTTTTTTAAGGTCTTTTCCTTACAATCGTTGAGCACTAGAGTTATCACGGCCCAACTCGGATCTGTTCCCTAGTGGCCAGAGTCACCACACACAGTGGAATAATTTCCCTAGACTAAATACACAGATGGTCCCAATAATCAATACACATCAGTTTCGCAAAACATGGCAGTTCATCATGATAAACATGAGACCAAAACAAATAGTTTACAGTATGCCAAGTTCACACATGTTTTAGAAATAATTTGATTCTATTGATAATATAATAATTTTATCGAAACAGTTTAGTCCTGAAACAACAATTTAATTTTCCAACAGTTCAAGGTAGGGGAACATTTATAAAAATATGTAGCATAAAACTACTCACCTGAAAACAAAATAATATAATCCTCGAATAGAGTATGAAAGTCCATCTAGTGCCCTGAACAAAGTACGAAGACTACACGTCACTACTAATTTAAAAATACTAAAGAATAGGAACTAAGTAAACTCAAATTTAAAGCGCACTAACACGGCTCAACCCAACTCACCGTTACTCTTAAATATTACCTAAATTCATGTTCTTCAAGGTCTAAATTCACCCAAGACATGGGTTCCGATCGAAACTCCACTAAAAATAACTTTAAGATAAAACAGAGTTTTAAACAAGTTTTCCCAATCTATTCGCTAAGTTTGAAAATTACAAAACCCACTCTACGTTATTCGAAAAATTCCAAAAACCCCTAGATATCAACTAATATATCCTAAGTTTCAAGCCCAATTTGTTTCACTTGATTTTCTTATCAAAATAATTATCTACAATTTATTATATCCAAACAGGTTGTTTTCTACAGCACTTTAAAGAAATTAATAGTTCCCTTAGTATACATAAGCAATCAATGCAAGGTAAAAAATGTAGGAAACTAGACTTGTAACCGGTACTAATGATGCTGATTTGATCATTTTTGGATTTATAACCAAAGAGAACAACACTCCCGAACTTACTATTTAAAACCAGTTTTCTAGACAGATTTTAACGCATCAGTTTATATGGATTTTGACTCCCAAAAATTATGAAAAAATTTATATATGCAATTCAATATGTAATTAATCTACTGTAAAAATTTAAGTTCAAAATTCATTCTTTTGATATGGTTTCTTGATTTTCAAAGTTTGCAATTCTGTGCAAAATTTTTGAACTAAGAATTACACTCATTCTTTACACATAAATTTAACTCCCCAGATATCTTAACAGTGTATATATATATACAAAATACATAAACCTACAACCTCTCCATGAATGGATGAAATAATTATAGAATAAGGATGAAGAACAAAGAAAGAAGAGAAAAAATCTGGAAGGGCTATCCTTTGATGATCACACACAACACAACACAACACACCTAATTCCATCCTTAATTAGTTGCAACCTTTTGTTTCTCTTCTCTCTCAAGGCTGCTGATGCTGCTGCTGCTAGGGAAATTGTCAGAAGAGCTAGGGTTTTGTTTTGTTTTTATTTTACACTAGTGGTTGGATACACTTAAAGTATGTGTAGGTCAAATAAATAGATAAATATACAAAAATATATGTGTAAGTTATATGAAACTCAAATGGTAAGAGCCTTATTTATTAACCTTGTGGTCTAGAGTTCAGGTCACACCCTTCTCTCTCTCTATATTTTTTAATAATAAATCTTGCCTCTTAATTAAAGACTTTCACCATAAATTTATTTTAGGTTTAAAATTAATTAAAAGACCCTCCAATAATATTTAATTCGCACTTAAAGATTCACAATAAAATATTTGAGATTTGTAAAATTATTATTATCTAATTATTTATTAAATTTTTATATTCAGGTTCCCACACTTTCATGCCCAATGTAACTTGTGGTTTAAGCCCTCTTCCAATTAGAGGACACTCACTTTTGGACTTAACCAATTAAAGAATGGATTGGTAATGTAAAATGAGTAAACAAAATGAACAAGTAAAAGAGGCAAGATAAGCATCTTTTGTGTTCCAGAAACTGTAGACCGCCCGGAACTCTGCTCCGCTCGTGACGGCGCGAATCGTTGTTCTTAGCTACTACAGTTCGGACTCATGTCAAGATTTTGAATCTAATCTCACAAAGTGCAATGTGAGACTGATAAATCACCAAAGAGTCCAAATCCAGAAAATCGTTTTGGAAAATCAATTTTAATCAAGAAGTGCCAAACATGGACTGCTTTGCCAGATTTCAAAGTCACAACCTAAATATTTTATTTTGGGAAAATTTAGGAAACCCTGACTCGTGCCTAAGGCCACGTGTCCATTATCACCAAAGATGCCTCGGCTCGGGAACTTGGGTACGAGAGGGGAAAGTCATGCAATGAGCACTCCTGCTCGCCCGATCAAAGGATCGGCCTCTACTAGCATGATATGTTGTTTTTGAAAACACATGTATTCTTATTCTGATTCATTAGTTAGCTTACTATGTGATGCGCACAGCATACAAGTATAGACTAAATCACTCAAGTTGGAATAAAACATCTCTTGTTTGTTTGTTTGAAAATGGTTTGAAGTTGCTACTCACAAGTAGGCTAAGACGCGGATTTTGCCACCCTCAAGTGGGCTTAAAAAACATGATTTGCCACTTCAAGTGGGCTTAAAACACACATTTTGATGAATTGTCCCAATTTAAGCAATGAAGCCTTCATCTACAGGCATTCATGCAGTTCAAACACTTAAGCAGTTAGCCTCACGACAAGCATGCTATTATGACAGTCACTTACTCAAATGCAAGGATGCTAAAGTGTAAACACTCACAGTGTACTCCGAGCTAAAAAAGAAGAGAATTAGTAATCAATGCATGATCCTAGCTATGTCAACAATGCCTAATGCAACACATGCAAAGATGCAGCTACAATAGGCTCGGCTATTCTAAGATGTCATGTGAATGCGACTAGATAACATGCATTCAAATTGGTATTGAAATACAATGTAGTTTGTATGATGTGTCGAGCCCGGTGCATGCAAGACAAATGAATGATGCAAACATGCAAACATAAGTATGCTAAATGAAACATGCCCTAAAGCTAACCATCGAAAGCAGGTAAGTAAAAGGGAGAAAGAAATGGGGCTTTGAAGACATGCATCACACACACGCATACTTATTTACAATATTGCCCTCTCGGAGGAGGGTCCGAATAATAAGCTAACTAGCTAATCTAAGCTAATTAAACTAATTATTACAAATCAAATAATTAACTAACTTAGCTAATTAATTATTACAAAACTTTAACTAATTAATCAAGTTAATTAAATTACAAAACCAACTAAGTAAGAAACTAAAATAGGCTGCCACAGCTCTGCCTCGGAATAATGAATGATGCATGCTCGGTCGCGTCCTCCCGAAAATCCACTACCGTGCCTTATGATGCCTCTATTTGCACTGTTTTAGACTTCTGAAAACTGTGCCAACCTCCAAGATATTTCTGATCCACCTCATGGACATGCTGAGAAGTGGTCGGCCAAGAGGAGTGGCCATCAGCCAGAGTTTATGGCTATCGACCAATTTTGATAGAAGATCGGCATACTAAGTGGTCGATCGGCCACTTCTTCCTGCAAATTCTCCCGTTGCTGCAACAGAGCACTAACAGAAGCATGGCAATGTATTTGCAAGAAAATGTGTGTGCAACCGCACTCCTCATCATGTCTAAAGCTCAAAGGAGTGTGGTGCTTGACTCTCGAGCCACCAATCACGCATCTCAATGCATGATGGCCAGAGAGGCCAAGTTGCACAAATCAATGTTGATGAATGCACACAAATACCGCATATGACTCGATGAACCTCTACCTTATCATACATGATCAAAGGTGTCGGTGACCTAAAGGATGAGGCGCATTTCATCACTTCAAGTATGAAATGCCCCTCGTTCCCCTTGTTTGGATCAATATTCGATCCAAACACAATGCAATGCAACAAACATGCAAAGATAATGCAACATGCAACATGCAAACAACATGAGCATGCAACAACAATATGCAAGCAACATGAGCATGCAACCCACATGCAAAAGAACAATGTCATGCAACAACATGCATACAATGATACAATGGCAAGGGTTATGTAATGCAACACTTAATCGACTTAAACCGCATATGGACTGACCTAAGAGGGTCCAAAATAGTGACCAAGATGCTGAAACAATGGCATGAAAAAGTAAGAAAATGCATGCTCATGCATTGGCCCATGGCTTAAGAATAATAGCACAACTCTCAAACATGATGAAGACGTGACAAATGTGAGAATGTAGCAATGAAGTAAGATCTGAAATTACATTCCAAAGGATGCTAAATCATGCACATATGACAAGCAAAGCATGCTAGTGGGCTCAAAGCTCAAAGCTAGCCAAGGGACTTACACCATGGTCATATCAAGCAAGCCCCAAAGGGCCAAGGTCACTCAAAATAGTCCCAAGGAAGGTCAAAGTAAGGCCAAAACATGCATGGAATGAAGCCAAAACAAGCTAGCATGGTGAGCACAAAGCGTGACGCATACAAGGCCAATGAGGAGGATTACACTACACCTACCAAAACCAAGCATAAGGTGACTCCACCAACAAAAATCAGAGTTGTATTATGGCAAAACAAGACCAAAAACACACTGAAATGGTGGCCCAAAAGCCTAGGCAAGATGGCGTACACAATGGCTCATATTTAAGGCATAAAGCACAACCCCTCCAAAGCATTGAAATAGTGACAAGAGAGAGTATGGCCAGACTACACACACTGAAATCATGGTAGAAATGAGGCCAAAGCATGCAAACAACTCAAGTAAGCCATGCTAGAGACCATGAAACTCAAAGTTAGTGAGCAAGAATGCACTATGGCTATACAAAGCATGGCATGTATGACCAAAACAACACAAAATAGAGCTTGAGCATGCTAAAACATGATTAAAATCTTGCTGGAGTAGAGTCAAAAACATGCTAGAATGATGGTCAAAAGCATGATGCATATTAGGCTAGTGAGAAGATTTGCACTACATGTGCAAGGAGCATGCATGTTATGATCAAACCAAGCCAAAACAGTGTTATATCATGGAAAAACAAGGCCTAAGACATGCTGAAATGAGACCACAAAGAGGTAGAAAAACATGCCAACTTGGCGAGCCATCAACACAAGCACTCAAGAGAAGAGGAGGGGGGACAACCCCCTCCTATTTAAGGCCTTAAAACACACTTTCCACCACTGAAATTCCTCCAGAATTCAGTGGTGAAGAGGACAAATAAAGGCTAAAACAAAGGCCTCAAGTGATGGCTCAAAAGCCTAGCAAATAAGGCATGCAAGGGGGTAGACCAACCCCAACACCAAAGAGGCCTTAAACAAACATGTTAAGCACTTCAAAAGAAGACTTTTTTCAGTTGAAAGCTAAGCCAAAAGAAGCATGCAAAGTTGGCTAAATACTCAAACTAAAACAAGGCTAAAAGGAGGTAACAACTCACCCTTGAAGAACCTCTTTAGAACAGCAACTTCTGAGCCAAAGAAACAAACTTTGAGAGTCCAAACAAGGTCCTCTAGTACCTCAGCAACAAAGCAATGGTGCTTTACTATGTGTTACAGTGCAAAAGTGAAGAGAAAACACACTTTAAGGCACAAACTCACACAAATATAGAGAGAGAGTAAGAAATATAGACATATATATATATATATCTTGTATATCAATTTTCAGAACCTCTGGAAAGGGAGAGGGGCCATCCCTCTTATAGGAATTCAAGTCCCAAGCTTGTTGAATAAGCTAGGAGCTTGTTAAAATCCATCCATACACGTGTACGGAAGATACACCAAGTGACCAACAGCTGGCACCAGCTGGAAGAAAAATATATTCAAAAGCAGAAAAAGGGGTCTCGGCCAAAAAACATGGCCGACCGGCCAAAAATGGTGCCGACCGGCCACCACTGATGGCCGATGGAAAGAAGGAAAGGCCGATAAGCACAGGGCCTAGCCGATGGGTTGTAGGGTTGGCCAACAAGCCACCCCCTTCCTTCAGAAACAAAACCACAAGCTCTTGGTCCACAACCAAGCATAAAACAGACAAGTTCAGAGGTTCTAAGGCAAGGTGCGCAACCGAGACCTTCAGGAACTCAAAATGAACACGAGCATGGATAATCATCGAGTGTTCAAACGATGACGTCCAAGTCTTGAGGACGGTCAACAATAGGGTGTCTACAGTTGCCCCTGTTTGACAGAACTCGAAAGTCAAGAAGTGACGGAAGTGAATGTCAAAGCCTAGAGACGACCCGTTTTTGACAAGGCCGAAGACTTAGACAAACAGGCAAGATAACAAAGAGATGTGTCCACAGGCAGGGACAAGATGCAAATGACATGCACAATGCTAAACATAACTTATGATCATGCAAAGAGAGCTATAATGAAGCAATTATGCAAAATAAATGCTACATTTTAAGTGAATGCTATGCGAGCAAGTAAACACGAACCAAACTACTTCTCATGCAGAAATGATGTAAGAAAATTATACAATTCTCACTGCGTCTCACGCGGAGAAGGCTAAAAGCGACTACTGAGAACACCCAGAGTCTCAAACAAAACACCTCCCGGTGTGTCAAATGAAAAAGGAGAAAGACCTCCAAACGCATGTCAAACACGAAAGGAGAAAGGTACGTCCAAATGCATGCCCAACGCGAGTGGAGAAGGGTAGCAGTCAAATTGAACCGGAACTTCTCTGAATGAACTGTACATACAATATCGTCTGGCTTCACCAACTTCAAATGAACTGTACATACAATATCGTTCCTGCACAAAAGAGAGATTTTGACAAGTACAATAGAACAGGAACACATGATCAACGCAATATCAAGATACAATTTCAATACAAGATAAACGCGTGCACATATGATGCCGATGGAAAGGTGCATAGCAATGCAAGTGAAAAGTGCATAACAATGCAAGTGGAACGTGCGTGACAACACATGTGAAGAGTGCATAACAATGTGGGTGGAAAGGTGCATAACAATGCAAGTGGAACGTGCGTGACAACGAATGTGAAGAGTGCATAACAATGCGGGTGGGATGTGCATGACAACGCATGTGAAGAGTGCATAACAATGTGGGTAACGTGCGTAACAACGCAAGTAAGATGTGCATGACAATGCAACAAGTGTACGTGACAACGCAAGTGGAGAGGGTGCATAACAATGCAAATGGGACGTGCGTGACAACGCATGTGAAGAATGCATAACAATGCGGGTGGAAGGGTGCATAGCAATGCAAGTGGAACGTGCGTGACAACGCATGTGAAGAGTGCATAACAATGGGGGTGGAAGGGTGCGTAACAATGCAGGTGGGATGTGCGTGACAATGCAAAACCCATGATCTATGCAACGACATAGAGATACACATATTCAATGTAAGCATGGTAAAGGCATGTTCTTCGCAATGTTGAGATACAACCTAACTACAAGATAAGGCATGCTCAATGTAAGAGTGAAAAGGCATATAACAAACGCGCACTTTGCAAACATGACAAAACACTGTAATGCAACATATTCAAAAGCAATTTTCGAATCTTGCAATCTACAAAAGGATACAAAAAAAGGATACACTTTGCACGTATCGAGTGCTGCGCATGGAAGACACGGTTCGGGGTCACCACAGAGGCCGCTTAAGCTTCAAAAGTGTATTTTATTGCACTTTCTTGAAAGATGAGGGTACAAATCAACAGAATTACCCCAAACAAGGGCATTGGAGGTGCATCAGCCACAAAGGTGAGTCATCGGCCATCCATCGGCCATCAAACAAGCTTATGGGCCGACAATTACAATTTGGCCAATCGTCCAAAAGTGGCAGATTCGGGGCAGTTTTGTCTATTTGCCTCAGGTCTTTAAGTATAGGGTTCCAAACCCTATACTTTCACTTCTCCTTTGCCGAAATCCTTCATCCTCTCTCTCTAGATCATTTTCCTCCCTTTGATCCGAGCTTTACACACTTTTCCAAGCGTCCCACAACTTTTGATTCGCGAAACCCTCGTTGTTTTACACACTTTGAACCGATTGAGAAGTGATTTCGGTGCCACATTCTTGATTTCCATCACTTGGGATTTGTTTCCCCCAAGTTATCCTTGATTTTCATGCCCTTTTCCGAGCCTTGACATTTTCCTTCATTTTTCACCCCTCGGGGTTGACTTTTGGCACTCTTGCCCATTTTCCATACCTCCGACCATTTTCTCCCTCTTCTTGAGATATCGGATGACATTCCAGAGGGTGAGGCTCCTCCAGGGATGGAGAAAAATCTCGAGTTCGAGCTCTTGCCGCTCAGTGTTCGGCCCTTCGACTCAGCGACGTACCAGACCGAGCTACATGTATTGCCTCCTGATAGCATTCGCTAGTTTAAGAGCTTCGCGCGAGGTGCTGCGGAGGACCTCCTGCTACGCGAGCCGGAGTCACACCTATCCTACGACGCCGCTGAGGTATACTCTTCCCCTTTACTTGTTGCAATGTAGGTCATATATCTTGGATAGCCGATACTGCTTTTTATCTGATCATCACAAACAAGTACATCACATGCTTAGTTCACCTTGAGTACATTCATACATGATATCTGTGTCAACTCAAACATATGCACACACACTGCATTTTTATCAATTTTGAATACATTCAAGCACTGTATTTCTGACACTGTTTCGCATCTATTTGTCTTGAACACAGGGAGATTCCCATGCCTTCTAGGGTTATGGGAATACCATTGCCCGGGGTTAGTACATGGAGCTACCTGATGAGGTTTGCCATATCGTCTACGACGCCGGTTTCGACATTTTCTACATGGGACTCTCTCCCCTCACTGCGTGTAGGCCTCTTCTAGGCGCGCTAGTGGAGACGTGGTGGGACACCACCGATTCCTTCCACCTTTCCACGGCAAGGGAGATGACGATGACTCCCTTCGACTTCTCCATGCTCACCGGCATCGGTGTAGGGGGTGATCTGATCCCCTTCGACACTGATATGGGCGAGTGGGATGTTGCCTAGATCTTTTTGCTCGGCACTCGCCCGCCTCTCTCCCGACCAAGGTTTGTGAGATATTCATGGTTTGAGGACCAGTTCAAAGTGCAGGCCCCGATGAGCCGCGAGGAGGTCGAGCATTACGCCCGAGGGTTTCTTATGTTCTTGCTGGGCACCACTCTCTTCGCCGACCGGGCGAACACAGTTGGCCTCTATCTGTTGAGCGCGCTGGTGGACGTGACCCGGATCCGGCGCTACGACTGGGGTGGCGCAGGATTAGCCACACTGTACGGATACATGAGCTCCTCATCTCGCCGGAGCAGGCATCTGCTAGGGTGCTACTGGCGAGCCTGGGAGGTACATTTTTCCCTTATGTTTTTACAACTCTGCTTTACACTATCTGTACACCACACACACTGCATACACGCAATCTGTTTTACACTAGCTGTACACTGCACAGATTGCACAAAACACTTCACGTATTGCATGATACACTGCACATCATTCTCTAATTTATGCTTCATCTATATTCTGCTTTACTGATAAACATACTCATTGTTTCCCTTTTACATTCTGTAGTTGTGGGTATATGCCTACTTCCCGAGGCTTGCTCCAGAGCTGGAAGTAGAGATGTCCCCCCGTTGTTCCATATTCTCATAGGTATGATGTGAGGTGCGAGCGGAGGCCGTGAGAGTCCTTTTTATTCTTCCGCAGATACTTTGACACTATAGCCGTAGCAGAGTTATTTCAAACCTTACAGTTTATATGAGCCTTGCTTTATATTGCATTTTCAATGAGAGATAACAAACTGTATATTCTGTCATTTGCAGATCACCTGGCAGCCCTGGGCGGTGCTACCTGATGCAGTGAGAGATCATTACATGAGTGCTCGGGAGACTGCCTGATTCTGAGTTTTGCTTGAGGGTCCTGTCTGCCGGGCATGGTACTTGGGAGAGCACTTCTTGCGACAGAGCCTCGGTTTACCTGAGCAAATAGTCCCGATGCCACCTCCTTCGCACATAAGGCATACAGTGACATACACTCTGCAGGAGACAACTGATTACATGATCGGTTGAGATGCTGACTTCTTCAGAGATGAGGACGACTACACCATCTTTATTCAGACACATCTCATGCGACCTCTGGCCAGTGCTCGCCGAGGTGAGAGAGAGAGGCTTGCAGCCCCAGTAGGAGGAGCGTGAGCATCGAGGGTGACTCAGGCCCATGGCAGGAGGGATTCCCGGAGGGGACGGAGAGCAAAGTGGCCAGACTTACCCACCACTATGACATGCCGCGGGCAGGCTGGAGAGACTTATCAGATACGCATCACTCCTCCTCCGACTGATCATGAGCTCGTCGGAGTTCGAGCCTAGACCCCTGTACGTGCAATGCTTTTCATTTTGTACGTTTATTTCATTTCAGTTGATATCCCACAGATTACTAATTGCCTCAACACTTTTGCAGGCTTCGATAGAGTATACTGGGCAGGCTCTAGAGCTGTCGGCTTCAGTGATGGGGATGCTGCAGAGGAGCATGGACCTGTTGAGTATTTACGGTATCCCGGTAAGTTCTTTCAATCTCAGTCCCAAAACCTTGCATAATCTGTTCCACACTGATCTAACGCATTACATTATCAATACGGCATTTGATACACTGCACTCACATACCACTCACGGCACTGACACACTGTATCTCATATACTGCTCACAGCATTCATACACTGTAATCATACACTGCTCACAGCATTCATACATTGTAATCATATACTGCATTTGATACCACATTCAGCTTCGCATAGCATAATTGATGCATCTGCCAAATGTTCTTTTTCAGGCCCCATTCCAGATACCAGCCACAGCGGGTGCCTCAGCATGACCATCAGTACCTCCCCGAACAGTAGGGAGAGTGGGACGAGGGACTCCAGCACACAGCCGTAGCAGAGCTGGGCGTGCTCAGACCGGGGAGTAGTTCACGGGTGCCTGCCCCAGATGACGGTGAGTCCGATCAGGAGCCGGTGAGCCCACAGCCAGAGTCTTCTCATGATGGAGATGAGGTTGGAGATGACTCGGGTTCAGACTCTGGTAGCAGAGCTGACGGCGGTGATCCTGGACCTTCGTCCAGGAAGAGGGCGAGGAGGGGTCCCCAACCTTGAGGCGACTGGCGCCGATTTCTGATGCTAATTCAGATGTTTTTTTTTTTTTCTTTTTCCCTTTTTGCTAGTAGTTTTGCACATTGTACTACCTTTTTTGATTAAAAAAAAAGTGTTACATTTGTACATTCTAAGCATCGCATCGCATTACATTACACAGCATGTAAATGAGATTGAACTTTGTTTGAAAATTGCACACTCGGATTGCATTGCCTTAATCAGGTAGTGAGCCAATTGACAACCGGAAGAACAAAACAACTCGATAAGCAAAACAAGGACTTGACATGCTAACCAAATGTAAATATAACTCGATAGGTGAGACAAGAACTTAACAAACAATGCAAAATACAACTCGATAAACAAATGCAACAACTCGATAAACAAATTGAAGTAACATAGGCACGACTTCGCAAAATCATCACTGAAAGGCATTCGAAGTGGAACAAGACACAAGTACTCAACACCTCCAACACACGGACAGCTTCAGAGGACAAAGGAAGGGCCATCGGCCAAAGTAGAAGGCCATCGGCCACAAGAAATGACCATCGGCCAAAAGAACTAGCCGATCGGCTAAAAGGATGGTCGGTCGGCCATAAAATTGGCCGATCAGCCAAAGATGGCAAGAACCTCCAGAATGTTGCCACCTGTCTTCCACTCAACACCTTATCTTCTACAAAAGCCCCAGCTTCGTAGTTTCTCCATTTCAACTCAGTTTTTGCACCAAATGGAGGCATTTCTTGTCCAAAATCTCGCAAATTGGATTGCTAACTCGGATGGCTTGGAAAAGCTAAATTTTCGGGGCTTCGGAGTAAATGCACTATTCACGCTGAGTCGCACGCCGCTGCGTTTTCCATTCCTCCATGCCACGGCTGGATGTTGGAATCCGTTAACTCACGTTTTTAGCTTTGGCGGACAAGAGATGTGTCCCACTTTCGAAGACTTCCAAACTTTGATGGAGTCCGAGGGCGACGAGAAGATCTTGCCCCAACTCTGTTTTGGTCACATCCAAGCCGTAGGACGGATGTACATACTCACTTTGCATGATGCTCGGTCTTTGATCCGCGACGGGAAATTGGACATCCCCAGCTTGATTCATCGGTTTTCTGATGCCGGTGACCATGGCGATCATTACTGGCAGGGTTTTCGGCGACATGCCCTTTGCTTGTGCATGCTTTCTCATTTCTTGCTTGCCCCGGGCTCCGGAGCATCTAGCATCCATTTAATTGAGGTCGCCCAAGGTTTAAAAGAGGGCAAGAGTTGCATTGCCATGTCACTAGCTGAGACACTAACGGTCTTGGATGATTTCCATCACCGGGAGACGACTAGATTCGCGGGGAGTCCACTACTACTGCAGGTAATGTTTCCCACCCTATCTCACATATATTTCTCACATCACTCGGCCCTCAGGCTCAGTTTTTCTCTCAAAACCCTTTTCTCGCTTTTCTCTCCACGTACACCTCTCTATTCTTTAATCTCTTATTTTTCATCTCTCCCCAGATATGGTTGATGGATAAATTGAAGGTTGTGGACTCATGCCCAGCATATTTAGCTCGCGGCTATTTCTTCCGGCGACGTCTAGTCAATGTCCCTGATGAGGGATGGTGGTGCGAATGGATGTACAGTCTGTCCGCTATCAACATTGCTTGGCGCTGCCCTTGGCTCAATATTCCGGCGATGAGTTACAGCATGTCTCGCCAGCCCGGGATTCAGTTGATCGGCCAGACACCCTATGTCCTTTACTTCCCGTTTCGAATCCGGCGCCAGTTCGGACATGATCAGACTTACCCGGAGGAAGGGATAGAGTACCCTGCTGTATTTCCAGTCCAAGGCGCACAGCTAGCTCGGTATGCCACAGCATGGAGAACGAGAGAGCTTCTGGCCCCCACTCCTACTTTCAATTGCACCCTATCTGATGAGTGCATAGCTTGGCTTGATGAAGAGGCGCAGGTTGGGCCTACTTTGGCATCGGAGGCTTCCACAAGCTCTGGGAGGGGACGCAGGAACTCCTGACTATGCCCCGAGTTTATTGCTTTACCAGTACTTTCAAGTTTTTTTTTTCTTTTTATGAATGTAATAAAAAACAACTTCAATTTGTATTCAAGAACAGGAGAACTCTGTACTGAAATCAATGTAATTGAAGGTTATGGGTACTGAAAATTTTCCATTTGGCTCAAAAATGGTCTAAGTTGTAAAAAGATCAATTTGAGCAAAATCAACTTTTATTAAAAAATTTCAAAACCATTTTCGATATGAATCACAACTGGACACGCCCGAGATCTATCACTGAGATGTACAACCCCGGATCCCAGCAACTGGAAAGTTGCCCCTAGTCTGAATAGCACTACACTAGAGATCACAACCGAGCTCTTGAATGCAGAATAGACAAAGATGACCAACATGATCACACGGACAAAGTTGATTTGGGGAAATGTTTATGGCTGGACTTCAGAATGAAGTTGCCTACGTGTCCCGAGGATGGGAATCAATCCTTACGTAGTTCGGCTCAGGTTCACCCGTGTATTAACACTCTCCTTTTGCGCTTTAACTTTTCCCAAGTCACCCTTTTTGGGTTTTCAACCTTGCGAGCTCAGTTTTTATTATTTCAAATTTTTCATGCTCTAACTTTTGCCTAGGTCGCCCTTTCGGGTTTTCGGCCTACCAAGCCACTCATGAATAGTATTTCTTCAACTTGTCCATGTTGATTGGCTGGGAGAACTCTAGGCCATCTAGGTCCATCAGAACGACAGCTCCACCTGACCAGACAGACTTGATGATGTAGGCACCAGTCCAATTGGGTTTGAACTTGCCCCTAGGGTCGTGGATGGGAGCTCGGTTGTCTTTGAGCACAAGATCCCCCTCTTTCAAATTCCTAGACTTAACCTTTTTGTTGAAAGCCCTGGAAATTCTTCGTTGATAACCCTGAACATGATACAGTGCTTTCAGCCTTCTTTCATCAAAGAGCATGAGTTCTTCGAACATGATTTGCTGCCAATCTGCCTCAGTTATCTAACACTCAGCCAATACCCGTAATGACGGTACCTCAACTTCGATAGGCAGAACAGCCTCTATCCTGTAAACCAAGGAATACGGAGTTGCCCCAGTAGAAGTTCGAATTGAAGTCCGGTAACCCCAAAGAGCAAATGGCAGCTTATCTGGCCAGTACCTGTAGGTTTCCATCATCTTGTATAGAATGTGCTTGATGTTCTTGTTGGCGACCTCAACAGCTCCGTTGGTTTGTGGCAGATATGTAGATGACTTATGAAAACCCACGTTGTAATTCTCCAACAAGTCGATCACCTCCTTCTTGAAGTGGGAACCATTATCCAAAATAACCTCATTCAGGACCCCGTAACAACAGATGATGTTGTTTCTAATGAACTTAGCAACGTGCAATGCCTTCAACACCGCGTAAGATTAGGCCTCAACCCACTTCGTGAAGTAGTCTATCGCTACCAGAATGTACTCATGCCCGTTGGACCCCTTTGGAGTGAAAGCCCCAATCACATCAATCCCCCGGATTGAAAATGGCCATGGCGAAGTCATGTTGTAAAGCTTCGACGGCGGGATGTTCATTCGGTTTGCATGGATCTAACATTTGTGGCATCGCCGAACAAAGCCAATACAATTCTCCTCCACGGTTGACCAGTAATAGCCTTGTCTAAGGATCTTCCGAGCTAGCATCACCCCATTCATGTGCGCTCCGCACTCTCCTCCATGGATGGCCTCTATCAAGCGCTTGGATTCTTCAGCATCAACACACAATTTATGCATCCCGAGATGACCCCTCTTGTATAGTTTACCCCTGCAGACGATGAACTGAGCAGCCATTCTTCAAATTGACCTTTTTTCTTTGGCATTTGTCCCTGGTTGATACGCTTCCTTTTCCAAGAAGTTCCAGATGTCGTAATACCAGGGGTTCTCATCTTGTACCTCATCTATGGCGGCAATCAGCTTGTAGGCCAGCACGAATTTCTGTTCAATGATGATCGGACACATCTGGACACCGAAAGGGATGCTATCATAGAAGATAGAGTTGCTTATGAATCAGCAAACCTGTTGTTCTCTCTTAACAGATGGGCGAAATTCAATTTTTCAAACCGAGGAATCAGAACGTCTAAGGTCTGGTGGTAGATTCTCATCTTTTCTTCTTTAACTTTCCAATCTCCTTTAGCTTGAGATACAACAAGGTTCGAGTCCCCGATGGCATCTAACCGTTTTGCCCCTAGTTCCAGGGTAGCTTCTAGTCTAACAATATATGCCTCATACTCTACCTCATTGTTTGACACTTTGAACCGGAGTTTAAATGCTAGAGGTACGTGGGAATTGTCGGGTGCTATCAGCAACACCCCTATCCCATATCCGTATTGGTTTGACACTCCGTCAAAGTACATCGTCCAAGTCTCTTCTTCGACATGCAGAATGGCCTCGTCTGGGAACAAATACTCAACTGCTTCATCCCCTTCAACTGCGTGATCGGCTAGGAACTCTGCTACCGCTGTCCCTTTCACTGACTTGGGTGTCATATACTTCAGATCAAATTCAAAAAGCAGAAACAACCAACGGGCTAGCCTACCCACAAGTGCTGGTTTCTCGAAGAGATATTTGATGGGATCTAATCTCGAAACCAGTATTACAGAGTGAGCTAACAGGTAGTGCCTTAGCTTCCTGGTAGCCCATACCAAGGCCAGACAAGCCTTCTCCAGTGGAGTGTAGCGGGTCTTGTAATCCAGTATTTTCTTTCTCAGGTAGTAGATAGCCTTCCCCACTTTGTTTTCAGACTCCTGTGTAAGCATACAGCCCATTGTAGTTTCAGTCATTGAAAGGTACAGAATCAATGGTTTCCCCGGCTCAGGCGGTGACAACACAGGTGGGTTCTGTAAATATTATTTGATCTGCTCGAAAGCAACTTGGCATCGGTCGTCCCATTGGAACTTCTTTCCTTTCTTCAGGAGACCAAAGAGTGATTCACAAGTCAAGGTTAATTTTGCAATAAACCGTCTTATGAATTGCACTTTACCCAGAAAGCCTCGCACCTCCTTTTCAGTCCTCGGTGGTGGCATTTCTAAGATGGCCTTGATTTTAGAAAGATCGACCTCGATACCTCTTTGTGTGATCAAGAACCCCAGCATTTTCCCTACTGCAACACCGAATGTACATTTCTGAGGATTCAGCCGCAACCGATACTCTCTAATCCGTTGGAAGAATTTCTGCAAGGCGGTGTAGTGGCCCTCTCTTTCCTTGGACTTGACAATCATGTCATCCACGTACACCTCAACCTCTTTATGGATCATGTCGTGCAAAATTGTGGTCATAGCTCGTTGATACGTAGCTCCAGCATTCTTCAGCCCAAACGGCATCACTTTATAACAATAGGTTCCCCATGGGGTGGTGAAAGCAGTCTTCTCCCTATCTTCAGGTGCCGTCAAAATCTGATTATAGCCTGAAAACCCATCCATGAATGAGAGCAACGCATGCCCAGCAGTGAAGTCCACTAATTCGTCGATATGCGGCAGAGGAAAGTCGCCCTTCGGACTGGCTTTATTCAAATCCCTAAAGTCCACACATACCCAAATTCTGTCGTCTTTCTTCGGCACTAGAACTATAATGGCCAACAAAGTTGGGTATTCAGATACCAGCAGGAACCCCGCGTCAATTTGCTTGGTGACCTCTTTTTTGATCTTCAGAGCCCAGTTCGGGCGGATCCTTCAGAGCTTCTGCTTAACAGGTCGGGCCTCTGGGTCAAGAGGGATTTTGTGCTGTACAATCTTAGGATCGATTCCAGGCATGTCTTTGTAGGACCACGTGAAAACATCTTTGAAATCTTTTAATAAAGTGACTAAGCACTCGCGCTCCTCCGAAGACAACGTGGACCCGATCTGGACCAGCCGCGGGTCCTTCTCAGTACCAACATTAATTGTGGTGATTTCATCAACCAAGGGTTTAACCAACCTCTCATGCTCTTGATCAAGCAAATATTGTAAAATCGAAGGAATTTCTTCCTCGTCGTTTTCGTCAAAACTTTGCAAATCCTGATTAATGCAAAAAATTAAAGGCACAGAAAAGTACTTGAAATCCACAGCCGTACCATTCTCATTAATAACATCCAGTCCGCCTGATTCCTCTGTTACAACAGACTCAAAGGAAAAAGAAAAAGACGACCTAGACAGGACAGTGGCATCCTGGTTGTCACCCCCAAGAATACCGGACTCAGACTCAGACGAGTTGGAACCTGATTCCGACTCCACAAACTCGGCAGAATCAGATTCCGGCTCACTACCTGACCCGATGCTGCTCAATGAAAATCCCTCTTCGTATTGCCAAACAAGGGAGGGTGCAATGGATGCATCCAGAATGTTTGAAGATGGACTCGCAGCTGCTTCATTCCCGATCATGGACACCGAGAAGTTATCCCCTAAGCACTTTTGTACGATCTGAGGATCTGTGAGGAGACAAGCCAGTGCTACCCCCATTTCAGTCTCTATGCTCTTGGAATCCTCCTCCTTGCACTGTTTAACCTCAGCTAGTGGATCTGTCTACTCTTCGGCAACATCATCCCCGGACAATTGCAAGTCAAAGAAAATCTCAAATCCCGGCAAGCGGCGTCTCTCTGCATTTAGTCCTAGCTCTGGGAAGCCGCAGAACAGGAAGTCTTCCCCCTCCCAAGCAAAGCGTCCGTTCAGGGTACCCTGGATAGGTCGGTGCATCAACTCATAATGCTTCCTGGTCTGCTTTGCTCTGGCTCTTCCGGCCATCTCTTTTATTTTCCTCACCCAGTCCTCCTTGGTAGGAAGATAACCTAAACCAAAGGTATGTGGGTTATACGGCACTTTGGTCGATGTTGCAACGCCTTTCCGGCACTTCACCCTAATCCTATCCTGAGGATGTATTGGAGCTTGTTCATAAGGTAGACAGACTGTGCGCTGACGTATAACCCCTCATCAATAGCTAGAATGTTCTGTACAACCCGGGCCTCAGCTAGGGTGAACCATGACAAAAACACATCCTCCGCGCCATGCTCAATCTCCAGAACTGGTGTAGAAACCTTTGGCAGCGGATGGATCGAATAATTCCCAAAAACGATTGCCACCCCCTTCCCGTGGAGGTACTTCAGCATTTGGTCCAGGGTAGAAGAGACCGCCTTCACCTGGTGCTGCCACGGCCGCCCCAGGAGTAGATTGAAGGTTGCGGGAACATCCAAGACATGAAAATCTATATCCTGTTGTCCTGGACCAACCTGAGTCCGAATCTGTACAGTCCCCATCACCTCTCTACTAGTGTTATCGTAGGCCCGTATCACCTGGGCAGTAGGCACAAAATCCGCGGGCTTCAACCTGATTGCATATGTTGTTCTCGACGGACACACATTGATAGCAGATCCTGTGTCAACAAGAACCACCGGTATCCATTTTTCTCTACACTCGACAGAGATGTAGAGTGGTTTGTTATGATTTGAGCCCTCAAGCGGTAGTTCCTTGTCAGTGAAGGTCAACGTCGGGGAAGCTCCTCCCGAAAAAACCAGCCCTACCAACTGTTCGGGCGTAGTGTTAATTGAAAGTTTTGCCTTGTCCATTGCAGAAAGGACAGCTTGCCTGTGAACTCTTGAGGCCATAAGCAGTCCCCAAATAGAGATGTCTGCTTGGATTTTCTTAAGTTGTTTCAGTACAGCCTCCTCCTCGAGCAGTTTTTCCTTCTGCCTCTCCGTTTCTTTGTCCTTTCCGGACGCCTCTGGTTGATCTAAGTGTGGGGGCTTGAAGTACCACCCACTCCTCGTCATATGATCTACCTCTTCAACATACCAGGTATCATCCGGTTGATTATGCCCCCAATTTTCATCAGTGTGGCAAGACGTAAGTCGTCGTCTTCCTACCACATCTCGTCAACAACCGATAGACAGCTGTCCGGCTCCATTACAACTGTTTCTGTGCGCACAGCACGTTCTATCCCCACAGGGGCTTTGGCCTTCCTAGCCCTCTCAAGATCTTCGATCTTTTCCTGCTCAAACTGCTTCAGTGCAGCCTGCTGTTCAGTCTCTTCTGTACTCAAACCGCCTGGATCCCGAGCAAAATTCTTAACACCGGTGCTCTCCAACGATCCCTTCTGATTCTCGGCCATTCCGGCCACTGTTGGTATCCCATCTCCTAATTGCCCCTGTACTGGTTGAGGCTCCTCAACGACATCTGGCTCATCGCTGAGCCACCGAGTAGTTTCTGTTGACCCATCCAAATCAAACCAGTTGACAGTCACGTCCCCCGGATCCTATTCATTGAAGAATTGAAGGTTGGCAATATCCTCTTCCAGCTCTGCTAGGTCATCTAACCCCTGACTAGGTCCATCCTCCTGAACTACACTGATTTCTGCCCCAACCGACAACTCTACCCTCGGCTTAACCTGATCTGTTGATGTGATATAACCACTCAGGTTGTACTCAAAGCTTGCAAACTCCTCTGGCTCTGAATCATCATTTCCATCTATCCCCAAAGTCATCCCAATTCTATCTTCGATAGTCACGACCACCGATTTAGGTTGGGTTTGGGAGGTGCTCAATATGCACAAGTACGTGCTGTCTGAAATGAACACCTCCAGCTTGGCTAAGTGGGAGGACGTGATGTATATACTAGGGTCGTATGACACAACCCCAGCTTGGATCAGGTTGATGCGCTTAGGTGGTCGAGCTTGGTTATGTAGTGGGAGAGGGTTGGTTGTGACATTTGATTTTTCTGGGGGTACGATCACCCTATTGTCAACGAGATCTTGGATCTCGTGACGCAGTCTGTAGCACTGGTCGATGTCGTGACCATGATATTGGTAAAAGGCACAGTATTTGGCCAGATTATGGGAAGCAGGAAGTTTGTCTGGTAATGGCCCCGGCTTCAGGGGCTTCAAATGCCCTTTCCTGATCAAAGCCCCCAGAGCTTTGGACAAGGGCATGTATAGCGGAGTAAAGGTTCTTTGGCCTCAGGGTGGATATCTGGCTATTTGTGAGCTACTTCCGGACGCACCGGTGAATGGGGTGGCTATAAGTGTTTTTGGAATGGTGGTGGTGGTGACCATGCCCACATCTGTAGTTTTAGCAGCTGCAGCATTGCTCGTGCCTGTATTCGTACTGTGGGTAAATGCCCTCCTGGGTTGTTCTCTCTCATGATCAATAAGACCCTGCTTCATGGTGTCCTCAATCTGCATCCCAATCTCGTGTAAATCAGCAAAGGTGGAAAGGGGTAGGACGATCATCTTTTGCATCAGTTTGGGTTGGAGATTGCGCACAACCATCCGTATCTGATCCTTGTCGACAGGCCTGATGGTCATCATAGATGCGTTGGCTCTCCAACGGGTTGCAAAGTCGGAGAAGCTCTCCTTCAACTCCTGCCTTGTTGTCTTGAGATCACGAGTTGTGATCTCGATCTGCGTGTTGTAGGAGTATTGAGCTACAAAGGCCTCGGCCATCTCCTCCTAGCTTCTCTTGACAGAGTCCTCTAACTTCGTATACCAAATGGCCACGATACCCGACAGGGTCCGGCCGAAGAGTGAATGTTTTTGTAGTCTAGAGAGGCCCATTGGCCTTAGGACATCTGAGAACAGCCACAAGTGCACCATGGGATCCTCAGAACCGTCAAAACGGTCTATGTGCAGCATCTTAAACCTGTCTGGCAAAATTACCGCTGAATCGGTGTATCCATCCTCTATGTCCGGTATGGAATTGACCCCCTAGGCCCGTTTGAACAGCTTCTCAAGCTTACTCATCTTCAGAGCGGTTGGGTCCATCTCAGATTCAAACGGCATATCTGTTGAGAAGGCCGGTGTCTTTGAAATCTGCAGTAGTATTGGTGGCAGGGCTTGCCCTGTTGGAACGTCCGTATCTTCCTGGACATTTACAATATCCCCGAGTATTAGAAATCTAAGTGAGGGTGGGGGTGGATGCGAAGCAGATGCTCCGGCTTGCTGTGGTTGCGGTTGTTGTTTTTGCTGAAGTCTGGCAATCAACTCTGTTTGCTACGCTACAACCCCAGCCTAACGCGTGGCAAACTCTTCCTGACAGGCAGCATCCCGCTGCATGGCTTGCATAGTCTCTTGGAACTACCGCATTATGTCCTCCATACTTGCCATAAGATGTTGGTCTAACTGAACAACCGGTATATCTCTCTACGGTAAAAACTGAAACCTCAGCCTGACTACTCACTGGCGGGGTGGATAAGGACCACTGATCCGGTAACCTCTGTGCTAATGAACTGCACCTAACTGACCTTCGTCTAATAACCGGGGGTAATGAAAAAAACACTGGTTGTCCGTTTATCAGATCCTCGGATCGATGAAGTCTTCGACCTCTAACCTAGAGTGCTTGGGGAATATCTGCCTGGTTGGAAGCAATTGTGCAAAACTACCTTGCAAAAAGATAAATAAAGCATAATAAGGAAACAAACAACCAGAGAAACGGACAGTATAACGGCTTAAATAAAGACAACACACAGTTGGCATTACAACACACAGTTGGCATTTGTAAGGTGAATACACTGTTCTCAACACCGATCACTGTTCCCAAATCACTGCCCCAAATCTGATACCCGTAGGTAAAATTGATTCTCCAAATACTGATGCCCGCAGGCCTGATTCCCAGACTTGCAAACTGATACATGCATTCCTGTAGAGGCACACTCTAAAAGCACATAGCAAGCAAGTGAGAGCCAAAACACCCCTATAGAGGGGTAGGGTTTCCCTGTCCTATCTTGTCAGGAACTAGGGTTTCACTACGCACACAGCGGTTTCAAACAACCTATAATCGAGTAAGCCACCTATCTTAGCTTGGAATGGTCACTATGGATTCCGATATGCACTAAGTCGAATGGTCAAAAAGGGTGCCTCAGTAAAAACCGAGGTTTGTGTTCCCATCGTGGCAGAGCCCCAACCAGTTAGCCTTATGGCGCACTTTTCCAAGCAAGCCTCTGCCAAAGCGTTCAGGAATAGCATATGGCAAGCACGGTGACCTAGGCGCACCAATGAAAATGCAATGCAAAGAAACACATAAGTGTGAACAAAACCACATATCATGAGTTCAAGTCAAGTTCTCTAAATCTCCAGCAGAGTCGCCAGAAACTGTAGACCGCCCGAAACTCCGCTCCGCGCGCGAGGACGCAAATCGTTGTTCTTAGCTACTACAGTTCGGACTCATGTCACGGTTCTGAATCTAAAATGTGAGACTGATAAATCACCAAAGAGTCCAAATCCGGTAAATCATTTTGCAAAATCGATTTTAATTAAGAAGTGCCAAACATGGACTGCTTTGCTAGATTTCAGAGTCGCCACCTAAATATTTTATTTTGGGGAAATTTAGGAAACCCTGACTCGTGCCTAAGGCCACGTGTCCGTCATCACCAAAGTTGCCTCGGCTCGAGAACTTGGGTATAAGAGGGGAAGGTAATGCAATGAGCACCCCCGCTCGCCCAATCAAAGCATTGGCCTCTACTAACACGATATGTTGTTTTTGGAAACACATGTGTTCTTATTCCGATTCATTAGTTAGCTTACTATGTGATGCGCACAGCATACAAGTATAGACTAAATCACTCAAGTTGGAACAAAACATCTCATGTTTGTTTGTTTGAAAATGGTTTGAAGTTGCTACTTGCAAGTAGGCTAAGACGCGGATTTTGCCACCCTCAAGTGGGCTTAGAAAACATGATTTGCCACTTCAAGTGGGCTTAAAACACACATTTTGATGAATTGTCCCAATTTAAGCAATGAAGCCTTCATCCACAGGCATTCTTGTAGTTTAAACACATAAGTAGTTAGCCTCACGGCAAGCATGCTATTATGGCAGTCACTTACACACATGCAAGGATGCTAAAGCGTAAACACTCACAGTGTACTCCAAGCCAAAAAAGAAGCTAGTTAGTAATCAATGCATGATCCTAGCTATGTCGACAATGCGTAATGCAACACATGCAAAGATGCAGCTACAATAGGCTCGGCTATTCTAAGATGTCATGTGAATGCGACTAGATAACATGTATTCAAATTGGTATCGAAATACAATGCAGTTTGTATGATACGCCAAGCCCGGTGCATGCAAGACATATGAATGATGCAAACATAAGTATGCTAATTGAAACATGCCCTAAAGCTAACCATCGAAAGGAGGTAAGTAAAAGGGAGAAAGAAATGGGGGTTGGAAGACATGCATCACACACACACACACTTATTTACAACATTGCCCTCTCGGAGGAGGGTCCGAATAATAAGCTAACTAGCTAATCTAAGCTAATTAAATTAATTATTACAAATCAAATAATTAACTAACTTAGCTAATTAATTATTACAAAACTTTAACTAATTAATCAAGTTAATTAAATTACAAAACCAACTAAGTAAGAAACTAAAATAGGCTGCCACAACTCTGCCTCGGAATGATGAATGATGCATGCTCGGTCGCGTCCTCTCGAAAATCCACTATCGTGCCTCATGATGCCTCTGTTTGCACGGTTTTAGACTTCTGAAAACTGTGCCAACCTCCAAGATATTTCTAATCCACCTCATGGACATGCTGAGAAGTGGTCGGCCAAGAGGAGTGGCCATCGGCCAGAGTTTATGGCTATCAACCAATTTTGATAGCCGATCGGCATACTAAGTGGTCGATCGGCCACTTCTTCCTGCAAATTCTCCCTTTGCTGCAACAGAGCACTAACAGAGGCATGGCAATGTATTTGCAAGAAAATGTGTGTGCAACCACACTACTCATCATGTCTAAAGCTCAAAGGAGTGTGGTGCTCGGCTCTCGAGCCACCAATCACGTATCTCAATGCGTGATGGCCAAAGAGGCCAAGTTGCACAAATCAATGTTGTTGAATGCACACAAATACCACATATGACTCAATGAACCTCCACCTTATCATACATGATCAAAGGTGTCGGTGACCTAAAGGATGAGGCACGTTTCATCACTTCAAGTATGAAACGCCCCTCGTTCCCCGTGTTTGGATCAACATCCGATCCAAACACAATGTATTGCAACAAACATGCAAAGATAATGCAACATGCAAACAACATGAGCATGCAACAACAATATGCAAGCAACATGAGCATGCAATCCACATGCAAAGAACAATGTCATGCAACAACATGCATACAATGATGCAATGGCAGGGGTTATGTAATGCAACACTTAATGGACTTAAACCACATATGGACTGACCTAAGAGGGTCCAAAACAGTGACCAAAATGCTGAAATGATGGCATGAAAATGTAAGAAAATGCATGCTCATGCATTGGCCCATGGCTTAAGAATAATAGCACAACTCTCAAACATGATGAAGACGTGACAAATGTGAGAATGTAGCAATGAAGTAAGATCTGAAATTACATTCCAAAGGATGCTAAATCATGCACATATGACAAACAAAGCATGCTAGTGGGCTCAAAGTTCAAAGCTAGCCAAGGGACTTACACCATGGTCATATCAAGCAAGCCCCAAAGGGCCAAGGTGACTCAAAATAGTCCCAAGGAAGGTCAAAGTAAGGCCAAAACATGCATGGAATGAAGCCAAAACAAGCTAGCATGGTGAGCACAAAGCATGACGCATACAAGGCCAATGAGGAGGATTACACTACACCTACCAAAACCAAGCATAAGGTGACTCCACCAACAAAAATCAGAGTTGTATTATGGCAAAACAAGACCAAAAACACACTGAAATGGTGGCCCAAAAGCCTAGGCAAGATGGCGTACACAATGGCTTATATTTAAGGCATAAAGCACAACCCCTCCAAAGCATTGAAATAGTGAAGCATGAGAGAGTATGGCCAGACTACACACACTGAAACCATGGTAGAAATGAGGCCAAAGCATGCAAACAACTCAAGTAAGCCATGCTAGAGGCCATGAAACTCAAAGCTAGTAAGCAAGAATGCACTATTGGTTGTGTCAGGAGTCATCACATGCTAATTCATGGCATTTTGATGATTCTTGAAGCGTTACAACCTCCCTTTTTGAGTTCATACTATGATAAGAAGGATGGGTGGTCTTATTCTTTTCATTTTATTAACTTTTGTCCAAAATTACGTCCGAGACCATCAAACAATCATGTTGCTCATTGATGGATTTTGAATCAATTTCAATCTTCTCTCGAGGCTTTCCTATGACAAAGAAGGAAAAATAGGACAAACAGAGCTTGAGGACACTTTGTCTGCACTGGTTCACCTCAGAACACAAAAATAGAGCTTTGTACCAAATTGATGCACGGCTGGCCCTCTGTAGGCTCGGCCGGCCGTCAGTGATGCACGGCTAGCCCTCAGTGTGTAGCCAGCAGTGCAGTTTTACAAAAAACAGAGCCAGTGGCTGAATGTGAAACAAAGGCAGTTTGAACAGACAGAGTTGCTTTTAGGCACTGTGCATACAACCTTCATCCATGTTCACTTACACATTTTGTTGAATGTAATTAAATCTTGTTGTAATTAATTAGTTATAGCTAGTTAATTTCATAAAGTGTTGTAATTAATTAGTTAGTTAATTATTTATTCAAATTTTGTTTTGTAATTAGTTCGTTAACTAGAATAGTTAGTTAATTCATTCATTTGTAATAGTCAGTTAAGTAAATTAGCTAGTTATTTATTCGATTTTGTAATAATTAGCTTAATTAACTTAGCTTTAATTAGCTTCGTTAATTAACTTAGTTTATTTGGACTCTCCTTCATGAGAGAGCAATGTTGTAATAATAATGTGCATGTCTTCCAACCCCACGTCTTCCTCCCTTTTATTTACTAGCTTATGATGGTTAGTTTAGGGGCATCACGTTTCAATTAGCATATCGCATGTTTGCATTCATTCATTTGTCCTACATGCACCGAGGCTCGGTTCATCATTCTAACTGCATTGTCATTTCAATACTTCTTTGAATACGTGCTTAGACCGCATGTTACCAAATTGTTGCAAATGACATGTTAAGTAGCCGAGCCTATTTTAGTTACATTGTTGCATGTGTTGCATTAGCCATCTTACATAGTCAGGTATCATGCAGATTTTTCTAACTCCTTTGTTTTATCTTAACTTGGAGTACTACGTGAGTTTTTTATTTGCTTTAGCATACTTGCATAAGTGTGAGTGACTGCCATGACTAGCGTGCTTTCCATGAGGCTAAGTGCTTAATTGCTATAACTGTTTGAATGCCTATCGATGAAGGCTTGTTGCTTGAATTGGAATGATTCAATGAATGTACGTTTAAGCCCACTTTGTCAAGTGACAAATTCACGAACTTTAAGCCCACTTTGTTAAGTGGCAAAATCAAACCCTTTTCGAAAAACAAATATAAAATTGAATTGTTCCAATTCGGGCAAAATAGTCTATATCTTGTGTGCGCACATCACATAGTAAATGTTAGCCTAATAAACCGGAACAAGAACATATAATGTTGATAAAAATCATATCATCATTAGTAGAGGCCGATCTTTGATCGGGCAAGCAGGGGTGCTCAATTCATGACCTTCCCCTCTCGTACCTAAGTTCCCGAGCCGAGACAATCTTGGCAATGATAGACATGTAGCCTTTGGCACGAGTCATGGGTCTCTTAAATTTTCCAAAAAATATTTAGGTGCCAACTCTATATCTAGCAAAGCAGACCAATATTGCCATTTTTTATTCAAAATTGATTTTTCAAAAGATTTGCCAGATTTGGATTATTTGGTGTTTATCAATTTCACATTATAGTTGTGAGATTAGATTTAGAACCGCGGGAGTATGAACTATAGGGCTTATTTCGACCTCTCGAAAGGAGGGCGTAAAAAAGTCGAGCTATAGATGCTCCTTCATTGAGGCAAAATATGGAAGATAGATTGCAATGGAGAGTTTCTCAAACAGGTATGTACACAGTGTTTGATCTCTATCAATGGTGTGAATCTGTTCATGGCACTGTTATGCCAATCACGAGTTTTTTGTGGAATATATTTGGTTTTGATTTCCATAATTTACTTTTCAAAAAATTTTACTTTTTTATTTTTCGTATTTTTTGTTTTCAATAAATTTTTTAATATTTTAAGCAATTTTTTTAAATTTTAGACACACCTAACATAAATACACCTAACATAAACACACTTAAAAAGTGCAAAAAAAATTTTTTTTTTTTTTGGTATTGATGGGTTTGAAGC